>PVJL010002926.1:122500-175534 GCA_004026885.1 Lyroderma lyra
CCGCGCTACGCGGAGCCGCGCGGCCGGCTGGGGCATCAGCGGGAGCCGGGCCGGGCGGGCCGTCCGTCCGCCACCGCCGGAGGGCACAGCATGGGGGCTCCGGGACTGCGGCGGAGGGGCCTGGCGGCGGGCGGCGGCGCCCCCCGCGCGCCAAAGCCGCGATTCGGTACAATACATTTTCGCCCGGATTAGAGGCAGAGGCTGGCGGCTCAGTGTAAATGTCAGGCAGCAGTTTTTAATAACGCAATGTTCGGACTGTTAGACCGCGCAGTACAAAGTGCGCTCCGCGCCGCCGCCCCGCCCCCCGCCAGGGCGGCTTCCCCGCCTCCACCCCCGCGCCCGAGCGCGCACCACGCCTCGGCGCGTGGGACAAATACACCGCACGTTTGGGGGGAGGTCGCCTCCCCGAGGGCTGTGGGACGCTGGGCAGAGCGCTGGCACCAGCGACAGGGAAAAAGACCCAGCCCCGAGCCGCTCTGAGCGTGCTTCTTTTACGCTCCCACGCTCGCATCTCGGAAACAAATTCTCCTTGCAAAAGGGGTCCTCAAAGCCCCGAGCTAGGAGGCGGGACCTCCAGTTCTCGGCCAAAGGGGTCCAGTTAAGAGTATTTTAATTCTTTCACAACGGCCCTCCCAAACCTTTCAAACCTAACCAATTGAAGGCACACACACAAAAGGGGGAAGGGTAGCAAAATCAATCCGCCGAGTTCAAAGCGCGGGGGCCGCGCGGGAGGAGCACTCAGGGTGCTGGGCGCAGGGCCAAGTGCGCAGCGGAGGGTCTCCTCGATCGCGCAGAGACCACGGACCCCACCCGCGAGATGCCTTCCTCTCTCCCCCCACCTCTCTCTATTGGGGGGCGTCACACCCCAGTGCATCCCACTGTTTGCCTGTCTCCTCTCCCCTGCCAGCCAAGAGCCGCCCATCCTCAGAGAGAAAAATGTGAGTGTGAGCACATTACGCACCATTAGGGAGACACTACAGTTTTAATGTGGCCTAATTAGTGCCGCTAACCGAGCAAATATTATTATATTGAGTAATGATAATATGATTAAAATATTAATGCTTTTGAACTTTGCACGTGGGAGCCGTTCCTTCGGTTCTCCCGGGACCCCCCAAGCACGCTCAGACCCACCGGCAGACGCGGTCCGATGCACCTCCAGGTAGGCGAGCCCACAAGCTAGCTCAGGACATACCTGCGTCATCGCAGACACATAAACCACACCCTGGGCCACGCCATCTGTCACCCACCATGCAAAAGACCTCCTTCCAATGGTGTCCTCTTTTTCTCCGAAGCAGCCTGTCAAAAGCAAACCACGCAGGGGGTCTGCTGGGGTCCCTCTTTGCTGCATTTCACCGCACACCCCCGGAATGCTGCGGTGTGCCGCTGGGTGTGTTCTGTGTTAGGAAGGGACGCCAGGCAGGTGGAGTGGCAGCGGGAGGACCCACTTAATTAGCAATGAAATTCACCATCCCCTCTTATTCCCAAATGCTTCTCCTTTGGGAATTTGGTGAAAAGCAGGCATTTAACAGTTAGGAGGCAATGCAGAAGGCTCCTCAAAATACGGAGTCGAAATCTTAATTCTCTTAGCGCGTTTGGGGGCCCAAAGGCATAGAAAAGCGTGACTCGGTCGGGTGGGAGGCACGTAGGGCCGGCGTCGGCGTGCAGGTATCTCAGATGATCAGCACACCCACCCGCTCTTGTCTCCTCGCACTGCCCCCACCCCCAGGGCTGGCTATACTGTCCCTGCGGCCCAAAGGCAGCCCAGCTCTTTCCGGGTTGCTGGGCCGAACCTGGGCGAGGGCCTAACATGAGTTTTCAAAGTGAGGCCATCGGTTTGTTCCGGGGACTGGAAATGCGTGGAGCCGGGGAGCGCCCCCTCTGGGGCTGAATACTTCCCCGCCCCACCCCTCACCCCTCCGTCGGCTTGCAGCCCTTAGTTCGCGTTCCCGCTCATTTTGGGGCGCTCGTTCCCGAAGCCAAGTCCGTGCTAGCTGATCCGCTCGTCCCAAGTCCGTGCCGGGTGCGTCTGCACCAGCCATCGCCTCACCAGGTCGCGAGGCAGGGGCGGGCGGGTCATCAGGGGTGAGCCCTGGAGTCGGAGGACTCCGCAGACCTCGGGGAGGCCGCCCCGGCGGCCGGAGAGCGCCCCCACGCCCCGCCGCGTCTGGGGGCCCCGCCCCGCCCGCACCACAAGCAGGAGCCGGGGCGGAGAGCTTTCAATTTGTTCCAGTGATGGCTCTAACTTAATAAGGCGATTGATTAGCGCTCAAAGTGCCGTTTTAATTAGACGCTTGTTAATTAACATCGCAAATGAATTTCCCCTGCCCTGATTGGCATCTTCTAGCTCTCTGAGGCTTTCCTTCCTCCTCGGCCTGGGCCCCTCCGCTCCCTCTCAACCTCAGGAGTGGATAGAAAAATCAACTCTCTTCCCGAGTCTGAGAGGCTTCCGAGTTCTCTTTACAGCAGGAGGTGGCGATGTCACACGGGGGTCCTTTCATTTCTCCGGGAGCCAGTCTTCGTGGAACAATGTTTCAGGGGCGGAAAAGTGAAAAGAAACCTCCCGCCCAGCTCCCCGCGGCCCTCCTCTAACGGCCTGCACTTTGGCGTCCTCTCTCTCTCCGCCCCTGCCTTTAAGGGAGCCGCCTTTCTCCTTCCAAACTTGGAACCCTAGAAAGAAGGAAGGGAGAGAGAGGATGGTGGGGGAGGACCCTCACGGTCCTGGTTTGAGGGGGCTGGCCCAGCTCTTCGGATCAAACTACACCTGCTGGAAACTTCTGCCTCTGAGGTCTGTGGACCTGTGTAGTTCCTGTCCCCACCAAGGAGCTCCCAAGAATATTTTGTACCTCCCTGCAGCACTCAGGAGAGATCCCTGGAGCCAACATACACCCACAGATCGCAGCCCTGCCCCACAGACAGGAGATTACAAGTTTGGGCAATGTGTGGACATTTTTGCACGATCAGTCCTTGTGATAACTCTCTCCATACACCCACCCCTCTGCTTGGGACACACCTTTGTTCTTTCTTGACTGAACACACTTTGTTTCCTTCAGGAAGCCTTTTTGTCTGCCCTGCACCCCCAAGGCAGGACTCCCACTCTCGTTCACATCTCCACAGTAGCCAGTTCACGCTGGCCTTGTAGCATTCGTGCCAATTTTCGCCACGTTCTAGCTCCTGTCAGCTCTGCAAGGAGGGTAAGTGTCCCATTCTCAAGCACCGGGCCCGCAAGGCACATTCAGTACCGTTGACTGATTGAGGGATTGAACCAAATGAGAGGAGGTAGAAGTGGGGGGGGGGGGAAGCGTGACTACTGTACGGTACTTACAGCCAGAACTAATTGCTACCTTTGTTTTGTTGATTTATCAAAGTCTTGCTTCACATTTTGTAAAGAGCTTTTGCATAGAAGATCTTCTTTGGTCACCACAAACACCCTATGCCAGGCCAGGACTCTCCTCTTCATTAGAGAAGGAAGCTGGCGATGGAAGGGTTCAGTGCCTTGCTCAAGAACACTGGAAAGTGGCCAAATGAGACTAAAACTCCTTTTTTCATCGTTCTTTCCTCTATGTCTTTACTTGCCTCCCTGCTGATTGCTCAGGCACAACACACATCTCCCGAGAGCGAGCCAACTTTGCTAAGTCGCTTCTAAACTGCTGATCTTTTAACGTGTGGTGAAACTTACAGCTCTCACAAATTTTATTATTATACCGGAACCATCTCTCAAAACCTTATCCCCTAGGACAATTAGTAATTACATAGATTATCACTTTAACCTTCTGGTTTTTTTTAAAAAAGGTTACCTTATTCCTTTGTTTTTTCACTTTACCTTTTATCCCTCTGCTCCCAATCTCCACCCTCCTGGTATCAGGCTATTTAAAGTACGCAATTTCAGTGTTTTCATGTCTTTCTCTTTATTACATTATTTCTTCTAAGCAAATATGCATCGAATCCTTAAGCGTTTGGATATATACTGATAGGCTGGAGGTGGGGGGAGAAAGAACACGTCCCGCGTTTCTGTAGCTTTAAAACGGCAAGAGGTCACACCTCAGGTGGGGGAGTCAGCCAAAGAAAGGGGAGAGCTTAATTGTGCATCCTGCATCTTTTACAGAAAGAAACAATAGCCGGCGTGTTGGGTTCGGGGCTCTTGGCGCCGCCTAGTGGAGCGAGGCGCCTTTGCAACTGATCCCCGTCAGATGGCATTGTGATCACGCTGACCCTTAGAAACACGTTCAAATTAAATACAGGATGAAACCCAGTTCCGAATTCTTTATAATCTATAGGTGCATCTCTTCAAAGTTCAGTTTGGTGGTTTTTTTTTTTAAACTGATGCCAGTTTAAACATACCCCCAAATCTTGGTTGTAAAAGTGGGCCTCGGAGAGTGTATTGAGGAACAAAATTTGTTAAAATACACGTGTTTGAAATTTTCTCTGCGGTGGGGAGCATTCTTAGTCATCAGGATTGATGTGCCCCTCATAGCTGGGAAGGAAAAGTTGTTCTCTATTGTCCACAGTTGGCAAACAACTGCGTTCTACGCAAGACTTCTAAATTTTGAAAAATTAAAGAATATTTTCTTCTTTCATCTTTTTAAAGAAAACAAGCCCCCAGCGTGGAAAATGATTTTCAAACTTACATCAGTTTAGGGACTGTATTACTTTGTATTAAATCCAGTGGGGGAAATCTGAGATTAAATCCAGATAATGCATTGCCTATTCTATTACACGGGAATTGAAAATGTGATTAATCTGCACTGTTCTATTTCTCAATTTTTTTAAATAAAAAATTAAATATGTTTGCTAGAAAGTGCACAACTTCTTGGGTGCGCACGTGTGTGTGTGTGTGTGTGTGTAGACACACGTTATGTGTATATACGAGAGCTGTTCAGAAAAAATCCAGCCATAATGCCTCCTCTATTTTTCATATTACATGGCTGGACACTTTCCAGACAGCCCCCATACAGTCTTATAAAAAAATGCCAAGAGGAATGTATCCAAAGAAAAAAGAACCGTGAAAAGTTAAGAAACGAAACTCCAGCTCTGAAGAATTTGTTTTTCATTAAGTTTGCGATTTAGTCGTTGAGTCCCTCTTGGATCTTCAGGCCACTACTAGCATTTCCTCTCTGCTAGGAAAGCAAAGACAGAACGAAGTCTTGATAAAAGCCGAGGTCCTATTTCGCCCTCACAGGTGTTGCTCCCCAAAGCTGATCTAGCATCCTACCCAAAGCAATCCTGTATGATCCTAACCTTTTCTTAATAGAACACGATCTGAGACATCCACAAGGTGGGAACCACTGGGCTTCTGTTTACTTTGCTTCTTGAAACGAACACACCCCTTCCACTAACACTTCCGCCTTCCTCTCTCCCTTCTTTTTTAGATTTCATCTTTTTGTGGGGTCACATTTCTGTCTCCCTTGCTAATGCTGTGAATTATTCCAAGCAAAATATCCTGTAGAACCGCCCAACACAAGGTGTGCAATCAGCCTTTTGAGCTCTTGAGTCATTTTAGGCGTTGGAACAAAACAAAACAGGCTTAAATGAATTATTTATCAAGGTCGAGAATAATTGATTTGTGCAGTGCCGTCAGTTTTGGATCTTAAATTTGTTTTCCCTCCTCCCCACTTCCCACCCAGAATAGTCAGCAAGGGAAGTGAGGGTTGGAGCCCCAGGTTTGGGAGGAAACGCGCCTCATTTGGGAAGTCGGTGAGTGATGTCAGAATGCGAAGAGCCCTAAATGATGCTTGAAGGGGGAAGAATGTGTAGCGTCCGCCTCTAGTCTCCAGCAGCCCCCAAAGCCCTCCCCAAAGAAGCCAGTGGTGCCAGGGGCGCGCATGCCGAGGCTTCGAGGGTGTGCAGCACCTGGCCTCGTGGGAGGGACACTGCGGCCTTGGATAGGATAGATGCCCTCCTATGTCCCAGGCCCGTAGTTCAAAAACCCTCGTCGGCAGGAAGACCGAGGCCCGGTCATCAGGCTCCCAGGAGGGTCTGCCTGGCCAGTGCGCAGTTCCCGCTCCAAGGGCGGCTGATCCAAACACCTCCAGGCATCATCCAGGCCTTTTGCGGCTTCCCAGCCCAGAGAAGCTCAACCTAGCGGGGCGGGCTCACCTTGCGCTCCGGAGGGGCTCCCTGCACCCGCTCAGGCCGGCCTCTGCCTGCGCCTCGCCCCGTGTCCCCGCCTCGGCTCACCAACCCCGGCTGCTCCGCTAACCGCCCCTCGCCTTCCGAGAAAAGCGAGAGCGGCCCAGATTGCACACCTCCTCACCTCGGTCTTTCCTCTCGGCGCTGTTCTCCTGCGAGGCAGACCTGGGGAAAAAACCGCACGAAGGTCAGAAACAGCTCAACAGACCCTCGAAGTAACGTGCGCCTTTTCTGGAGCAAACACATGTAATTCCCCTGGGACACTCAGGGCGCCTGAGTCTCCCGCCTACCCCATTCCGGACCCAGGCTGGCAGAGATCCAGTTCCAACGGAAAGGCAACCTCTGGTCCCGGGAGGTCATTCGCCCCCCTGTCACGCATCCCCTTTTCAAAAGAAAAAGCAAGATGTTTCCCAGAAAATGACCCCCAGCACTGCTACTAAACCCCGGGTTTGGGCCCAGCCTTTGGAGACTCGCAAGGCCATTTCCTACCATCTAGTCACGGAAGAGATGCCAGCCACTCAGATTCATAGGGTTCTTAAAATGGTAATTTGGAGTAAAATGTAACTCAAAGAACTTTGAATCATTCATTAGCACCTTATAATTACTCTGCTAATTAGGTTGACACGGCACTTAATCAGGAGTAATACGCCGTCTTGTCACTGGCACTTCCCATTACTCTGACATTCAACAAGAGACAGGTTGGAGATGTCCTAGAAAAAATGATGCAAGTTGATTCCCTCCAACGAGGCGTCACAGTTAGGCCATGCTCCAGGTCCCCCAGTGGATCCACAGTGACTGTTTCCTCTCCGAACGTGCCGCTGGAGGGAGAGGGAGGGGGAGGGAGGGAGGGGGAGGGAGGGAGAGAGACTCAGAGACGGAGGCTGAGATTGCAACCTGGCTGATGGCGACACAGAGTACGCGCTGCGGGCCGCCACCCAAGTCCCCGAGCCCCGGGCCAGCACGACACCGCAGTGAACCACGGCTGCCTGGCCTCTGCAGGACGCCTCAGGCTTTTATTTTCCCCGCTCGGGAGAAAGCGCCCGGCCAGGCCTGTCTTCCAGCACGGGCTCTGACTGGTGGCTAGGCGGGGCAGCAGGCCCTTCCCCTCTCTCCTCCCGAAAGGGCCGCGTGGGCGCGGACCCCGCTCCACCTCCCTTCGGACACCGGCCCCCTGGCCGGGCGAGAGCCCAGGCGCCTGGGTTCGTTGGGGTAGAAATCAGAACTCCGAACCCGCCAACCCGGCCAGAGCTCCGGCTGCTGGAGTTAGACATTTTCCCGTGAGTTCGTGCAGGGATCCCCTTGCTCCGCTTTCAGTGTCCTCCGACTGTGCAAGCGCATGTTTGGGGCTGCTACGAGGGCGGCCGCGCTGCAACCTACGGTAGGTAAGCCCGCCCGGTAGCGTTTCCGTTTCTGCCCGCTGTCCCTTAATAACGCTCTCTTCATAAGACGGGCACATCGTTACTCTTTTTGTATAACCTTCCGGATCCCTTTTCTAGTCTCCCTCTGCCCTCCTCCACTCTCTCTCTTTGCCCTCCTGCATGATTGTGGACGCCAAGACCCCCGGACGACTGAGGGGTTCGGCCGTGGGCTGCCGGCGAAGGGATGCGCGGGTTCTCAAAAGAGCAGCCGCGCCGCGCCGCGCTCGCTGACGGGCTCGCGAGCCGCGTGCCCATTGGCTCCTGGCACGTCGGCGTCGCCGGCTCGCGCGGTCGCGGCCAATGAGGGCGCGGGGCACGGCGCGCGGCCTCGGCCGCGGGGGCGCGGGTCCGCCGCCGAGCGGGGAGCGGCGGCAGGGGCCGTGACGTCACGGGAGGGGGTCGGCGCCGCCCGCCCGCAGCCGGATTACAAGCGAACGCGCCCGGCCGCGGCGGGAGTCGCACGGCCCCGCGTCTCCGCCGCCTCCTCCGTCTGCTCCTGCTTCTTCTTTTCTTCCTCCTCCTCCTCCTCCTCGTGTTGCCGCGACCGCTGCGGCCGTGTCTGCTCCCCAACTTTCCAAGAAAGTTGGGAAACTCGGCTCCGGGGCGGCCGAGCCAAGCGCATCCGCCACCTCGGGGAGCCGCCGGGGAGCTCCGAGGGTGCGCGGCCGACTGGGCTTCGCCGTCGCTGCACCTGCCACGTCCGCCGCCGCCGCTGCCGCCTGGTGCCAGGCTGTGGGCAGACCCCGGCGGCGGCGGCAGAGGCAGCGGCGCCGGCTTCGGGGTCCCCTCCTGCCGCCTGCGCCTTCGCCTGGGTCCCCCGAGCCGCTCCCACCGCTCCACGTGCGCGGTCTTCCTGCAGCGCAAGCTCCGTGCTTCCCCAACAATTTTTGCAACTCCCCCCCACCCCCGTGTTCCTTTCTCCCCACCCCGACTTTTTGCATAAGGAAAAAAAAAGTTGTGTCGAAACTGTACACCGATTGCCACCTCCCAATTATCCTCCTCTCCCTCCTCACCCCACTTTGGTTTTTTTTTAAAGCGGCGACAACATTGTTTAGTGTTTATTTTGTTTTACGATCGATAGCTTCCTTGGCTTGGTCCCGGCGGCTGCGGAGCGGCGGAGTGGCGCGGACCTCATGTAGAAATGACAACAATGGAAGGGGCCAGCGGGTCGAGTTTTGGAATAGACACGATTTTGTCCAGTGCCAGTTCGGGCAGCCCCGGCATGATGAATGGAGATTTCCGCCCGCTTGGCGAGGCTAGGACCGCGGATTTTAGGAGTCAGGCCACTCCGTCCCCATGTTCAGAGATCGATACCGTAGGAACGGCGCCTTCTTCTCCTATCTCGGTCACCATGGAGCCCCCGGAGCCGCATCTGGTAGCAGACGCGCCCCAGCATCACCACCACCTCCACCACGGCCAGCCGCCGCCGGCCGCCGCTCCCACGCAAAGTTTGCAGCCTTCGCCCCAGCAGCAGCCGCCGCCGCCACCTCCCGCTCAGCAGCTGGGCTCCGCCGCCTCGGCCCCCAGGACTTCCACCTCTTCTTTTTTAATCAAGGACATCCTGGGCGACAGCAAACCTCTGGCGGCTTGTGCACCCTACAGCACCAGCGTCTCCTCTCCCCACCATACCCCGAAGCAGGAGAGCAACGCGGCACACGAGAGCTTCAGGCCAAAGCTGGAGCAGGAGGACGGCAAAACCAAACTGGACAAGCGGGAAGATCCCCAGAGCGACATCAAATGCCACGGTGAGTCGCACGGCCTCGGCTCCCTCAGCGGTCTCGCTTCCCCTGCAGGGTCAGCCCGCAAACCTGGATGGGGAGTCGTTACGGGAGCCTCCGAGGCGCTCCTGCCACCGCCACGACCAGATGCAAGAGGCAGGCCCGGCCGCGCGATGTGGGGACTCGTCTGAACTTCTGTTTATTGTTACATGCCTACCTCGCAAGCCTCACCGCCATCCGCCTCCGTTCTTTGTTTTACTTAATTTTAATTTATTTGGAAGGGGGCAGCGGCGGAGGGGATCTAACGGGGAATAGTTTCGTTGATAAAAGGAAAGGACTTGAGATTTTTCTACCCGAGACCTTGGGAGTGGGAATAAGTGGGAGGTGGGAGAGAGAAACCGGCTTAGCTGGTGTGGTGTCTTGAGGTGTGATCACAACGTGGTGTTTATACTTCAATGCAAATTATTTCACCCTCCCCCCCATCTTATTTTCTAAACACCATCACAGGAATGATCAGATTTAATGAAGGAAAAATTTCCAAGTTGATTAACAGAGCAACTTTACTTTTAATTAGATTATGATTAATATAGGGAAGCCCACCAGGTAAAAATTTATCATCAAATTTTCAGTATTTTAAAAACACCCTTCTTACCCCAATGGCCCCAACTGAATCTCTGTATTTTATTAGGATTTTTTGGCTCCTTACAAGTAATTGGAATGTAACATTTATGAGAGTAAAATTTTATGGAATTGAATTCATCTATTTTTGTCAAATCAGAAGGTGGCAATTGAAATTGTCCTCCAACTCTCTTGTTTTCATTTTTTTCCTGATAATTTTGTAAGTGTTCTGGTCTTTATGGGACAATAATTTTAACATATCAGTAGAGGTCTTTTTTTTTTTTCCTTTACTGATAAGTTTATCATCATCATCATCATCATCATTATTATTAATCTTTGCCATCTCTGGGAAAGATGTGTGCTGACTGTCTGGAAGATAGGATATTGGCTCCTCATTTTACTATTATGACATTAGCATAATAGTGCCCAAAACAGATGTACAGTCTGGTCTGGCGATTTTTGTGCACCAACCTCCCCAGTGGGTCAATTAGAGAGATTATTGTTCTTCCTGCAGGGAAGATCAAGGAGCACAGCAAAAACGGGTACAAACAGAGAGGGATTGACATATCGATTTCCCAGCATTTCGGTAAAAAACCAAAGTTGACAAATAGAATCCGGAAATCTCTGGGCTGTCACCTGAATGGGCTCAGTGATTTTCAGTTCAGCTCGGTGTCTGAGTGACATATTCTCTCTGAAGCTTTGAAAGACCCAATGCAAGCAGCTGCAGAGAGCTTGATTCCAACGTTTCCCAAGTGCACCTGAAAAAGGAAAACAAATGGCTATACCTTTTGAGTAAACAGGAAAAGTAAAATTTAAAAAGGTCCCTCCGCCTCAAAAAACAAACAAACAAGCAGAAAACAAAGTAGAAAGACCTTTTGAAAGACAAGCAAATCAGAAAAAAATGAAGTCATAGTGGAAGCAATACAGGAAAGGGACAGGGTCTCCTCTCAGTCAAAGAAACAATAACAGGACACTTGATTGTATATATATTTTTCCTTTTTAATTCTCAAAGGTGGAGAGACCAGGTACCCTTTTAGAACCCTTTTAGGAGCTCCTCACAAGGCTCCGCACTCCCCAGCTGGAAATTGGTCCTCTTCCTCCGTACTGGGAAAGGTCCAAGACTGTGTGTGAGGAAGGTGGGAGAGTGTAGTCCCTGAGACGAGCGGCAGGTTTGGGAATTTGGAAGTGTGTGCCTACCCTTCGCTCTTCCCGGCTACTTTACTAAACTGTGTCTGGGTTTCTATTGTAGGAACAAAGGAGGAAGGAGACCGGGAGATTACCAGTAGCCGAGAGAGTCCCCCAGTGAGAGCCAAGAAGCCTCGCAAAGCCAGGACGGCTTTCTCCGACCACCAGCTCAATCAGCTGGAGCGTAGCTTTGAGCGGCAGAAGTACCTGAGTGTGCAGGACCGCATGGACCTGGCGGCTGCGCTCAACCTCACGGACACCCAGGTCAAGACCTGGTACCAAAACCGCAGGTAAGGGAGGTCGTGTTGGGGGACAGAGGTGTCTGGCCGGCCAGATCTCGACCACTGCACCAGGCTTCTTCCCTCCTGGCTTTGGGAGACTCTGGAAGGGCCAGGAGTGGGCACTTGGAGGCTTTCAGGCTGAAGCAGGGATTAGCCACACCCCCCTCAGGTGAGAGCTGTCCGTTGGGCTGCTGGAGTTTAGAGAATTTTGTACTTCTGAGTGTCTTAGCATGCAAACCTGAGTGGCTGGAATTCCCCACACTTTGCCCCCAAATCAATCAAGCCAAACCTTCTCAAATTGAGACATCTGTGCAGCTGACACTCAGGCCCGTGGAGCCTGCACGGTGCACCCTCTGGGCCTGCCCTGGGCTGGTTCTGATTGTCCATAGCTGGCCCCACAACCTGGCTGTTTTGGTCCCAAAAGACGTGCCCCACCGGCCTCGGCTTAAATGTCCTTGCCTTGGCCAGGGAGGCGGCCGGAGAGGTAGGGTAGGTAGCCGCAGGCAGGAGAACCTGGCAGCTGGCCAGGAGTCTGGATGGACGCTCTGTCCCTGGTATCGCCACCTCAGAGCCGGCCAGGAACAACTGAACCACCGCTTTCCTTGAAAAGAAATTAGCAAAGGGGCTGGCAGCTTGCAGGCCCTGGGCCTGTAGAGCGAGCCCGGGCAACCTGAGGCTGAGGCGGTACTGATTCCAAGCCTTGTGGCTGTCTTCCCTTGTCTCGATTTTCTCTCCCCTCCTTCCCTCTCGTTTGTGTTCTAATCGTCCATAAGTGCGGTTGGAAATGCCCATCCAGTTGTCATCTTTACCATAATTTTCTGTCTCATTACATACGGCTTCAGCCACCCTAATTCTGTCGGAAAACATTAGTGTCATTTGTAGCCAATTTAAAGTGGGCGACATGTTTATTAATTTGGCTGGAGCTGCCGGGTATGGACAGCCCACCAGCCCTGGGTTCCATGGTGAGGCCTTTGGGCAGAGGCCTGCTGCCTCTACTTCCTAGCAGGCGTGCGCCGGGGAGGGAGGGGACAGAGAAAAGCTGGTCACAGATTTTAATTGTTACTCTCTCTCCCAGAGGAGAAAATACCTTGAAATGCATTTCCCCTCTCCTGGAATGGCCCCAGGTACTGTCCCCCGGAGAGAGCCCTCTCTCAAACGAATTTTGTTTCAAAACCTGGTTGCCTTCCTCTCCCTAAACCCCCTGGCCTGCAGTAAGGTCCTGTCAGGCTGATGAAAGAGATGTGTCTCCACGGCCCTGGGGACCGAAAGGGGCCAGGGTCCCAGGCCCAGGAGTCTCTGTGTCCCTTTGTTTACCGTTTCTTCTCACTCAGCCTGGAGGAAGCGGGGGAGGGGCAGAGAGCAGACACTCTGGGATTGTTGGGGAGCCACTTACTCCGGGAAGGGAATTAGAGGAAGAGGGAAAAGACCGCCTATGCAAAGAGTGGTCTCCGTTGGCCTTCAGGAAAGTTTCAGGAAGTAGCCAAACTAAGGGGGGCAACAGTGGAGCAGAGCTCAGGAAAAGCCAGCAAAGCTTGTAGAATTCCATTTACGAATATCGCAGACATTGAAGGTGTAATTTAGGAAATGGAGTTGGTTTTCGGTGGTTTCATTAACAAGAGGGTGGGGGCGGGGGGCAGAAGATGTGGTTCTTTGCGGGTTCTCAGCTCTCTCAGCCCTCCTGTCCTCTGAGGAAGAACAGGCAGGAGAGGGGGCACTGGTGCCTGGACCGTGCCCACAGCTGCGGGGTGCTGCACACCCGCTGCTTTTCAGGACCAAGTGGAAACGGCAGACCGCGGTGGGACTGGAGCTGCTGGCTGAGGCGGGGAACTACTCGGCGCTGCAGAGGATGTTCCCGTCGCCTTATTTCTACCACCCAAGCCTGCTGGGCAGCATGGACAGCACGACCGCAGCGGCTGCTGCGGCCGCCATGTACAGCAGCATGTACCGGACTCCTCCTGCGCCCCACCCCCAGCTGCAGCGTCCCCTGGTGCCCCGTGTGCTCATCCACGGCCTGGGGCCCGGGGGGCAGCCGGCCATCAATCCCTTGTCCAACCCCATTCCAGGCACCCCGCACCCCCGGTGAAGAACGAGTGACTCCCCCGTCCCCTCCTTGCCCCGCCCTTCCCGTATCAGGCCGACCGGCCTCGGTGCAGCCGAAGGGGGGAAGCGGAGAAGTAAGAGGGGGTGGGGTGGGGGTGGGGGCGAAGCAGAGCCAGCCCTCTGTTCTGCACCCCGCCCCCACCCCACCCCAGAGACAGGGCTGAGAGGCTCCCCCACCGCCGTGCGTCTGCGGAAAATGCCGGCCCCACGCACAGTGCGACCAGTAAGTGAAAACACCGACACGAACAAACCTCAAGTTCTTTTAAAAAATGACTTTAGGGACGAGCAGGAGGGAGGGGGGAGGGGCGAGGAGGGCGGAGAGGCGGGCACGGCGGGGCAGCTTCCCGGGGCGGAGAGGCGTGCGGCGGGAGGCGGGGGCGGGGCCGCGAACCTCCGCCCGCCCGGAGCGAAGAGGAGGGACTGAGAACTTTGCACTGATGTCTCATGACCTTTTTTCTTTTGGAAAAGTGGCATGCTCCCTAATATGAAAAAAATGTACATTTGAAAGACCGAGTGATAAGTATATATCATATTTATTATATGTTGTCCAAAAAAGAGTCACTTATATACGTTAGTAAAACATGATTTCTCTTTTCATGTCTTTTTGATTCAGTAAAATAAATGCTTAGACAAAAATATAGATTTTTTTGTGATTGAAAATTGCAAAAATAAAGTTTATCTTTTTTTAACAAGCGATGAAATCCAAGGGAGCTGATTTTACTAAAGCAGATGCACTGTGATGAAACGCCGGCCTCGGTGTGGAAAAAGCATTTCTCCCGGAATATTAGGA
Organism: Lyroderma lyra; assembly: GCA_004026885.1. Lineage (NCBI taxonomy): Eukaryota > Metazoa > Chordata > Mammalia > Chiroptera > Megadermatidae > Lyroderma > Lyroderma lyra. The sequence continues at coordinate 136,737 of PVJL010002926.1, forward strand.
ATTTATAAAATCTGTTACGACGTTGGGCTGACCTGTATGAAAACAGCTTCATTTTTCCTGCTGGCCGCCTCTGAGCCGTGATTTGATATGTGTAGGTTCTTCTTTTCTTTTTTCTTTTTTTTTTAAGTGAATGATTTCAGAGCAGCCCAGGACGCCGCAGGATAAAGACGGCCTGTAGCTACCGGTGCGGGCTCAGGAGCGGCCAGCCTCCCTGCTGTCCCTGCTCGCTGGGCAGCTCCAGCCGAACTGGGTCTGTCCGTACCTCCTCCTCCTCCTCCTCCTCCTCCTCCTCGGGCTCCTCCCGGGGCCGCCCGGGTCCCGGCGCGCCGGGCTGGCAGGCGGACGCTCCGCGGGCCTCGCAGCTGTTCTGTCGCCCGTGGCCCGGCGCCGGGGCGGCTGGACAGCCTGCAAGCGGGAGGCGGCAGGGCGCGCAATTAGGACGCCCGAGGGACTCGCGGAGGCCTCGCTAACAAGCCCCCGTCCCGGCTTTGATCCCTGCCTGCTCGTTCCCGGCGGGCATCCCGCCCCCTGCCCGGCGCTGCTGAGCCTTGCATTCTAGGGAGTTGGATCCTGGGCTTGCAACTCCGGCCGAAATAGCCAAGCTTTTTATCCGAGTCGCTGATCGGTTGGAACCACAAAATTAAAGAAAGGATCTGCCCTGAGGGTGCAGAAGGCCGGCTGCCTGCTTTAAGAGGGTGTGTGAGGGGGTGTGTAAATACGCGTAGCACCTCCGCCAGAGCCCGATTTCTGCGCAGGCATTTCCCCCTCCCCCAACTCAGCACTCGGGACTGCGGGAGGAAACGACTGAATGTGGGTGGGGTGCAGTCCCGGGGTTGCTCTCACCTTCTCAAGCCCCTAGGTCACTTCCTGAGGAGCCAGAGAGTCGGACCCCCCATAAGAGTATCCTGTACCTCTATCCTCACCCCTGCCGTAGTGTAGTGTCAAAGAGGTGAGACAAATAGTGGAAACACACCCAGACAGCACTCCAACTTTCTCGGATGCTTGAACTTGAGTAGAGTTAAAAACATTTTTTGAAATGTGGAGTGCTGTGGGAGTGTGTGCTGGGGAGGAATGGGAAGGAAGGAAAGAAAGAAGGGACGTCCAGGAGGAGGAAACTGCCTGGAGCGCCTTGATCAGACCCTCGATAATAGGAAGTGGTTTGCAGATTTTTCTCCAGCTCATCAATTTGCTTTAAAAATGGTCTTGGTCTTGTTTCACTCTCACAAAAGGGTCTGGACTGGCCCGTCTCCTTTTCTTCACTTGAGCTGGGGCAAACTCAGGCAGTTGGACTGGGCTACAAACTGGGCGCCACTGTGTCTAGTGGGAAGGCCAGGGCACTCAGCAGACGCTCCTTGTTCGTTCTTAGCTGCTTCTGGGTTTTACAGTCAAGTTTAAATAGTTCAAAATGGTCTGCTGGGCCTAAAAAGGCAGTTTCCAAGGCTTGGGAGTACTACAGCTTCCACGTGCACTGGCCCTGGGGCTGGTCAGCGTCAGCACAGGTGGGACCTGGGGAGTCCCAAGTTCCCTACAAAGAATGACCCGAGGTCCAGTTGGGAAAAAGACATAAACAAGCCTCCAAATACGAATAGGCCATAGCACCCATCTGCTACAGACGGCCCTCCAGCAGCTTACCAGCCACTCTGCTGAGGAGCCTGCCTGCTGCCTCTTCACTCTCAAGGCTGAACTTGGACTCCACAGATGGACAGTGCAGGAGGAAGCACCGTATCTACAGCGTTCACGGCTTCTTCATTAACCTTATATTCCACTGCTGCTAGCAATGCCTCTAAGATCCCCAAGAGTCCTCCCAAAACTGCTTTTTAAAATGTTTTCTCTCCACTCCAAACCAGGCTGCTGAAAGTGTCAGTTCTCCACCTAAATTTGTTTTGATTACTTCCGGTTGCATCCAAGTTGCATACTGGGTGGTGGTGGGGTGGTGGGGGTTTGTTCTAGGAAGGAAGTTGAATCCAGGATTCTGTCTTTTCCTTCTTTTCTTTCTGCAGCAGTACTGCAAAGGGCACCTCAGCAGGTGAACTTCTATTCAAAAGTCCCCAAACTAATGCTTTAAAGTCAAGTGCAAACCCAGTTTTTTCCCTTCGGTCCTTCCGTGCCTGCCCAACAAAGTGGGGCGGCTGACTGGGAGGTAAGGAGTGCAACCTCAGATTTTCTGAAAAGCAAGCAACAGTATTACAAGCCGACGTCTTTTCTCCTGGGAGATCCGGAGTTTGTCGTGAAGGCCCAGAGGAAAGCTGCCCTCAGAGGCGTGCTCCTTTTCTTTTCCCACTTTCAGCTGGTGTCTGAAGGGCACTCGGCAGCTAAGACTCTCCATGGGGTTTGCTCCTTTGATTAATTTGGGGACTGGCAAAACAGGGACTTTCTGTGGCAATCTTTTCTTGCTACAGAAACACAAGAACACAAACTTCTTTCAGAGAGCTGTTTAAACACCCACAAAGTCCCCTTAGATTTGCCCACCCCAAGATCAGCCCTGGGACCCCAGCAAACCTAGCACTAATCTGTAGTGAGTGTGAAAGAAGTTAATAACTCCCCAGCTAGCAACCAGCTGTCTTAGCTCAAACCAGCAATTTTCAATCAGTAGCAAAGTAATGATTGCTTCTTGCCTCCACGCCTCCAGCAAATACACCTACCACCTTGTATCAGTTTAGTTTTGCTCCACCCCTTAAAATGAAAGCCCACATGATGGCAAATTAGACAGCCAATTTCCTGTGTTGCAAATAAAAATAAAACCGCTTACCCTCAAACCAAGACTTCCCTCCTCCCCTCTCCCTGCCATCTGACTCCTGCCCAGGCAGCCCTCCCCCAGGAGTCTGCCGAGTCCCACCTCCCCTCTTTAAACAGGCAGCTTGTGAGTAGTTTGTTTTGTTATATTTTTAACTTTCTAAAAATATTTGGAAAAGCTCTCCCCAGGGCTAGGGAAACTTTAGTTCCTGTTAAGTGAGCCACGTGGTAACAAAAACATACTGGAAGAGAGCTGCCTGGTTTTCTAAAAAGTCAGGCAGGGCTTAACAGGCAGGGCTTGAAGTCAACGTGCTTGGAAAGACACTGACTTTTCGCTGGTGGTGAGAATGGTCAGGACCTTGGCAAAGCCTCCGGGGGGAAATGGTGTTTCCTTGTAGCTCTGAATCTCTGGTGAGGGAAAGCTGGCTTGCCCTGTGCCTTGGCTGTTGGCAGTAGAGGTGTGTGAGGGAGCGTGGGTGCGGGCCTCGCCAGGGTTTACCCCGTGGACCCAGGAACTGTTCCTCTGGGCTCCTTGAATCTCCTACTAGGTCTTTATCTAGTCCTACTTCCGTGGGCAGTTCCAGTCTTTATCTCTATCACTTACGTCTTTCCCCTGGAGTTGGGGTGTGTGGCCAGGGCCCAGTGCCTTTCCCTTCTTACTTCTTCCAGGCTGAACACCCCCAGGGCTGAGTAGGGGTAAGTGTGTGAGGTTGGGGGTGTGTACTTTCAGAGAAAGCGGGGTGTTACTGGCCTCTTGCATTGGAAACCAGGTAAGCTTTCTCAGGGAGATAAGATGACCCAGAAGGGACTTCTTTCCCTCCCCTCCTCCCGAGTGAGTTGTGAAGGTGTCTGCCAGTCTGAGTGTGGCTGAGGGGACCACCTCGGCCAACCTGGCATCTCAGTTTGTCCGCTCCCCGCCTCTCCTGTCTCCCCCTCACCTCCCTCTCTAGGGTTCTTCCTCCTAGCACCACAGACAGCTCCCAGGGCGCGCGGCGGAGCCGAGGGCCCGGGGCGGGCGGGTTCCAGGCGAAGCCCGGGCGAACGCAGGGGGCGCGCCGGGTGGGGGCGCGCCGGGTGGGGGTCCGCAGCGCCCGCGGAGGAGGTCCTCGAGGTGATTACAAAGCGACCTCCCCGGCAGCGTTTCCTCATTAGCTCTAAGTCCAAACAGGGTCACATTCCAAAGAACAAAATCTTCAGATCAATAAAGTAATTCAAAACCCGCAAGATCTCGGGGTAAGTAGTGCTCAGTGACAGATCAACTCCCAACCGTCCCTATTTACTAAGTTCTTAGTGCAAGCCGACCGGGGAGAAGCGGGGCCTCAGAGCCACTGCTTGGAAACCCTTGCGCCGGGGCCGCGGCCAAGTCGCCAGGGGACCAGCTTTAAATGGCACTTTCCCCCTCCTGCGCTCGCTCAGCCCCGCGCGTGCTCGGCGAAAGGCCGCCTCGGCGGACGGGCGCCCAGGAGGAGCGCCCCGAGGCGGCCTCCCTGCAGGGTCGGGCGGAGCCGAGGCCGCGCTCTCCGCCGCTGCTCCCCGCGGCTGCCCCCTCCCCGCGAGTGTGCGACGCCCCCAGTTCCCGCTGTTATCTTGTCCAGGACCGCGAGTCGCTCCCGCGGGAGCTCCGCTGAAAGAAGAGGCTCTTGGCGAGCGCAAGATTGAACTTGATTTACGATGAAAGGGCTTTGTCACTTCGTGGAGCGGATGCGTTCCCGCCCCCGCCCACTCCTATCACCCGCCGCCCGACTCGATGCTCGTGAAGAGGCCCTCGGCGTAGCGGTCCTCCCTCCCACTCGCAACGACTCTCACACCCACACGGCAGCCAGGGGTTTGCGCGGCGCCTCCAAGCCCGGCTGCCGCGCGCGGGCTCCGCGCGGGGTCTCCCGCGGTGCGCGTCCCAGCCGGGTCTCGGCGCTCCGCCCGCCGCGGGGACGGCCCAGCGGCCACAGCAAGTTCCTGCGCCCCGATACGGGCGGTATTTCAGGAAGGAACGCGCGCACCAGGACCGGGGCCCTACAGACCAGCGACAGGAATCCGCGTGCGTTCGCGAACGGTGTGTGGGCTGGTTATGCAGGGCAAGGCCGTTCTCTCCCGTCTCGGTGGGCCCGGGAAGGGAAAGCCTTCTCTTTTCCCCGTGAAGATAATAAAATAATCTCTGCCCAGGGGGGAGCTCGTATTTGCATGCCGCTTCACACCCTCTCCTCCTTCCCTTAGCAGGCCTAATGGCTGCAAATGACGGCCTCCTTCAGGTTCTCCCTCAGCTCTTGGAAGCCAACTCCTCTTTGTGGGTTACACTCCCCGCCCCTTCCCCTCCGACTAGCCTCGTCCTCTTTCCCGTAGTAGCTGGAGGGATGGAAAGGGCAAGTGGATTTTAAGAGCTGATAGAGACTCGGAGGGCGTAGATTACCCCCATTCGTAAGTTCAGGCACGTTGGGGAACGATGAGCCTCTGGGGGCTGGCGGAGGAGGTGTCCCAGGATGTGCATCGTTAGATAAAACAGGAGGAAAAGTTTTCTGTATTTAGAATGCTGCCTTATGAGAGAGGAATTAGGCATTGGTGATGCATTGTTTCCCTACTCCTGTGCTACAAAATTAGAGTGCCCATTGCGGACAAATAGTGTACATTCTAAAACCAATTGACCGATAGAGTGTTAGGAAAAGGAGGGGGTCGGTGCGACTCACTTCATACTGCGGAGGAGCTAAGCTACTTAATATAATTTCCAAATGTGGGAGACTTCCACGTAGAGAGCCACAGTAGGTCTTTTCCTCACTGGACATTCTGGTTGAGTGAACTGCTATGAAGTGATTTTTAAATGACCTAATTTGAAGCTTTTCATTTTTTAAGGTCTCTCGTTTGAGAAAATTGGCATGTCATAATTTCTGAAAGATGCAAATCAAGTTTGATAAATACCACGGTAAGAGCTGATTTCCCAACATCCTTTCGCACCAGGTGAAACCTCTCTTCCCAGGGATTGGGCATCTGCAGAACCATGGGCAGAAAGTTTTAGCCTAGATATTAAGAGACAGAGTTGCCCACTGGAAATAGGGTATGAAAGCCACAATCACTTCAAAACGTCAAATTATTCATCTGCCCATTTCCCACAAATATCTCCTATTAATGGAAGCTTACGAAATAGTTTCCATTAAATTAAGAGGATTTCAAAGGGACATGAACTTCCTCACCAGCCTCGAGGGAGCACACTGTGGCATTACATAAAACATGTTCATATGTAAACACATGCATAATTGTCACCTAATCTTCCAAAGCCACCTATTGATAGAGTGGCCCAGACAGTCACATAAAGCACAAATGGACACGTGCTGGCATAGGGTACTTCATTTTATCTTCTTTCTGGACGCCCTTGAAAATTCTGGCAATCTCTATTTTGGATCCCCTCCACGGACTTCTCTAGATTTAGGTCACAGCAGATCACCAAGAGCGGGTTCTTTGTAGCCAGAAATAGCACCAGCCATTCACGAGTCACGTGGTGAGAGCCCTCAGCCTCGCCCAATCAGAGCACAGGAAAGAACGTGGCCTGGGCTTCCCCTGCTGCCCGCCTTGGGCCCTGCAGTTTCCCCGGGTGTGTCTGGTTGCAGAGACCAGGCCCAAACTTCTGTCACCCCTTTCATTTACCCCTCTCTTGTTAATCATTTTTGAGTTCAGACTTTTTGGCCCTGATGTTGCCTAAGGGATGACATTATGCAGCTTCACGCATGCCTTCTTGTGTCACCTGGCCTAATGATCCCCGCAGAAGGCACAGTTATTTTCAGGTGCCCACAGTCCTCCCACGAAGATATTTATTAGGGTGGAGTTGGATTAGAATTTATAGAAACACGAAGACCTTTCCACCTCACTTAGTAAAGAAATAATGACTGCTTTCATTTCAGGAACTGCTAATAGATATGATGGCCAGGGCTCTGGTGACAGTCAGGTGAGTGAATTCAAAGAGGCGGCTCTGGCCTGCCTGGAGACTTCTTTTTCTTTAAAGGCATTGTTCCTGCAGTCCTTTCTGCTCTCCATTCCCGCCTCGCTTTTATCCTCCTGATTTTTGCTTTGCTATTTTATGTATCTGGATGTCTTTTGAGGGGCAAAGGTGATGGGCCAAGCATTCCTGTTGAGGCACGTCAGTGTTGAAAAGTTGAATTAAGCTTGTAAATGTATTGAATCTTACTATTAATTTTTTGGAACACGATAAAAAAGAACTATTGAAAACACTACTTCTGACAGCAGTGCTGCTACCTGTCTGGCATTTCGGGAAGTACCTTCCTTATTTAGTAACATGCTTATGGGGTTCTTTCCCCACCTATAAATGTTGTAGTCCCTAAGGAGAACATGACTCTCACTTGGTTCTGCCCTGAAACTCTGCAAAGGGTTATTTTAAAACATTCACGTTAATAAGTAATTGAATTTTAAGCAGAACTGATCTTGATCCAAACCCGGCGTTGGAAGAAATCTCAAAGGTCATCTAGTTTAACGTCTATTCTAAGCTTTAGTTCTTTCTACAACATATTTGCTTAGTGTTAGTTTTTCTTTCATTCCTATCCCCTCTCCAATTTTTTTCCCTATAAAAGATAGAGAAAGGGAAGTAAAGAGATAACCGCAGTATTACAACATTTTCAGATGATTCTTGACTTTCCATTTTAATGAAGTTAAATTTACGTGGTCAAATCCTACTACGAAAGAAACAGACTTTTTGTAAAAAATATTAAAATAACTTTCCTATTGTAAATGTTATGCATGCTCACTGTAGAATATTTATAAAATACTGGCGTAGAGAAGGAAAATTTCCTCTTCTGTCACTAAAACCACTGCTATTATTTGATTTACTATTTCTAGATTTTTGCTGTTAATTCTTATATAGTGGAGATCATATTTCATCTGGGATATCATTCATGCTTTACCCATGTAATACCAGTATTTCTCTGTATTATTTAAAACTCTTTGTAAGTATTCGGTACATAATGTTCTCTGTCATAAATGTGTCCTAATCAAGTCAACTCTTCTTCCATTGCTGACTGTTTAGATTGTTTTCCTTCAGTTACGATAAATAATGCTTCAATGATCATGAAAGCAAGATTTTGGAGAGTGGATTCTAGATGTTATTTGATGTAGCACTTTATTATTTATCTTGTGTAGGGCAGTGGAAGCAATGAAAGAGCAAGGGGACCTGCTCAAGAAGGAAACAGAATGCCTGACCAACGGCAGTGGTTTCAGTGAACAGTGCAAATTCAGACTGAGTACATTGAGCGCTCTGTGAGGTAGCCTGCACGTGTTGTGGTGAGGTAGGCCGAGAACCCCACTTACAATCTCTCTGTGTCCTGTGAGCCTCACTGACTTTGGGTATGAAGTCTGACTCAGGAGGGTGGAAGGAGGTGAGGCTTCTTCTGATTTAGGTTGGTAGCATGTTGCCTGCCTGGCTTGTTCTACTGTTTTCTGTGCTCCAACTCTCCTGTGGGTGAAAAGAAGGCTTTAGCTTCTAGGGCCGTCAATCTGGCACCTTTCTTCAGAACTAAATTCAGGTTAAAGAAAGAAAAAAAAAAGATAACCCGCCAAGAAATTTGAGGGTGGATGGGGGGGGAGGTTGAGGAAAAGAATTAAATAGCAGTAGTCTATCCTTTCATTTACATGACACACATTAACCGTACCATAGAAGTTCCAAGGGAACTGTCTTGTTCTCTTGTCTCCAGGAGCCCATGTAGGGCGCTTTAATTGCCACATTTTCAAACCGATATAATGGTGAGGATGTCTTAGTAATTACCTTAATGAGATAACACCTTTCCTTCCCTCAACCTACTCATTATCACGCCTCTTGTTCAAATTTCAACTACAAAGAACTATACTTGTAAAAAAAAAGTCTGAAATGTATTGTTCCAGGTCTCATACCCTTAAAATAATCACATTGCACATACCTTAAAAATATAAAAGAAAGGATACACATAGGCAATTCAAATATGTTAAAGGAAAGGCTTGAGATAAGTAAACTAAACATCTGGGTGCCCTTTAATTATTCTTGGTCGGATTCTTTATCTTGACCTATAGTGATGCTAAGGTGCCAAAGTGATGAATTTTAAGATGTTGGGCTGTGAAGACGTGCAGCTGCAACACTGATGGATTTAGGAAGGGATGGTAACAAGGTTAGCTGCATGTGAAGTGTGAATTGAGATTTTTGCAAAGAGACTGTGATTGCAGATGGGCGTAATGTTGTACCCTTGCATGAAATCTTGCTATTATTGTATATTGGTCAGACAGAGTGTGAAATGACTTATTATTTTTCTTTTATTCTTTAATGAAGTTGGTTAGAGTAGCAGTACTACTGCTAGTCAATAGTAGTAAGGCACACACACATACACACACACACACACATATGCACACACACACACACACAAATTATATGACAGGTGCTGACATATTAAATATTTATTTAGTTTTGACTTTTCCCCCCTAATGTTCATGAATATCCATATGCAAACAGAAGCATCTCTTTATATAGACAAAATTTCACTAATTTGCATATCTGTCCTTACCCTTATGATTCTGTAAATATCTATACAAGGCCTTGATGCATATAAAATATTTCAATGTCCAAGAAAATTTTATAGCACTTTTTTTAGTGCTTAAAAAATGCTATAATGCTTTGAGGCTGATTTTGGCATGGAATTGTTGAAAACTCTATTTGGAGTTATATGTGTAACATTGTAATGTTCATTTATTGTTATGGTGACTAGAAATGTCTTATGGAACAGAACATAATAAAAGCCCATCATAGGGGACAGTCTTTAACATGGTTTGAATCATGGGGAAGATCAAATCAATTATTCTCTTTTGTAATATAGAGTACATCTCTTTCCTTATGTCATACATATCTTTCTTTATGTCACAGAACCTATAATGTGAATGTTTCTTTACTCCCCAGTATCAGCATCACAAAAGGATAATACCTTGATTTTACATGTCCAAGGGAAATAATGCTATGATTTTTAAAACAAACAAACAAAAACCCCCTCTCTCTCGATGGTCAGTCTTCTGGCTCTAGGAGCTTGTGTCAGAAACACTTAAGAAATATGCATTTAAAAAATATTTAGTTTTGGATATTAGGGTTTCTGTTCATTATAGAATAATTTTTATATGGTCAGTAAGATTCATGATCATAATGCATTGGTTTGATAGCTTGATATGAATGAGTATTTAGACAAAACAGATACGTCTTTAATATATTCCCTTAAATTGAAAAGTTAAGAATTTAAAAGAAAGTTTAATTGAAATGTGTCTGCCTGTTTCATATTGCTGTATCATTAGACCCTGATATAATACAAATTCTCATTCTGTGTTTGGAATATATTGAGAGTCAAATGATGTTTTTCAAAGCAACACAGTTCAACCCTTAGAAACAAACTTAGAACAACTGGCCTAGAAAAGAAATGTTTAGACTTGTTCCTCAGCACCAGATTTATAATACCAACCCTCCCCACTACTTTTCTTCAACTTGACGCACAGGAGAAAGGATGTCATGACTTCTTTCCATGACTATGTAGTTCCTCCTCACTCAGAAGACAGAATGACTTGTGTTTATTTAGATGAAATCTGAAAGTATATCATACCTTCTTTTTTCACCTCTCTTCATGGGCAAATGTTATCTATCACTACAAATCTCTTCAAGTGACTGTCGTCTAAGACTGTAGTGGAGTGAATGTTAGAGTTTCGAGAGATTGTTCTATGAATATATGTAGTAGGGAGAACTATGCATAGAGTAGAGTTTTGAAGAACCTGAATTTGTGAGATATCTTAACTCCATGTTTGCAATGTCAGTTTTAGGAAAGACTTGCATTCCTGCTGCAAACCTGGTGACTTGGTCATATCCATGGAAAACCGGATTTTTGTTTTTTGGCAGCTGTATTTTTTAGTGACAGTTTTATATTCCCTAGAGTGAAGTGCTGTGATTAGCTTGCAGCCTACTCAGATCAGCCCTTTTTTAGCTGTATGAAAATGAATCTGTGTAAGAGGATCCATTATATATATATATATATATATATATATATATATGTCTTTTTGTCCCCAATTCCTAAGTTAGTGCCTAATGTATAGTAGGGACTCAAAAACAGTTTATATAATTAAGCATGAAGATATTTATGAATTAAAAACAGGATATCTAAGTGAGGTTTGCAAGTTGATACATATTTCTTAATGGAAGGGACTATGTCGAATTTTTCATTATATTTCAAGCACCTGGCACATTAGCTTGAGAATCCTAGTACAATGGATACTTGTTACTATTATTGACTGTGATGGTGATATAGTATAATTTTTTAAAATCTAATTTTAATTTTCAGTTGGTCTTGGGTTAACATATCGTCATTGTCAGAGTGGAGAATAGGAGCTGGTAAAATTGTACCAGTTAGGTGACATCAGTTTATTCTTGAATTCAGTGGACCAGCGGTTTATAGTCTAATTTAACTCGCCCTTCTTTCATAGCTCTAAGTCACATAGTTATGCGACTCAGTAGACTTCTCTCATTGCTGTGGTTGGTAAGGTGTAGCAAGTAGAGAAATGCGTGCAATACTCTTCTTCCAAATCTTTTCTAAAAATGAACCTTTTTAGTAGGGATAGAGGTGAAAGCCAGTATCAGGAATTGAGTCCACTTTCCATTGGCTCCTGTGTTCTATAATAAATTTTATTGGTAAGTAAACTCAGGAAGCTACATAAGCTAAGAAAAGGACTATAGGAACCTTCAGCTTATTCACAATATTCTTAGCAGGGTAATGACAACTGGGAAAATAAATTGAGTTGGCAATTTAATAGGTATAATTCAAAGAGTAAATGGAAGCAGCTAAGTTTCATGGTTAATAGAAGTACGATCGAAACAAAGCTGTTGGAAGACACTATTAATGAAAACAGCAGCTTTCAAATGAAGCTATCCTTAGCAACTATTTTTCACTAGAAGTATTTGGCACGATGTTTGGGTTCAAAATTACTATTCTGTATTGTCTAATGAATTGATAACTGAAATCTGCAGAGTGTGTGGCAGAGAAGAGAGAAAACTGATGCTTTTTCATGTAAGAAAGCTCACATCCAGGTTCCCTTTGTATTTTACCACACCCATATTTTAAGATGCTTAGAGAACAAAAGCATACCAATAGAGAAAAATCTATAAAATCTTGTCAGGTATTATTTATGTATTACTATTTTGTTGGAAAAGATGTGAAAATATGAAGAATTAGAAAACAGAACAGCAAAAATAAGTTATAATGAATCATATCTCAAAACACACACACATACAAGGGAATAAAAATGTAATGACAACACATTTTCATTATTCTGAACAACTTCTGTCTGACGGTTAAACTGTATTAATTGGATATTTTAGCTACTTACCAAAAGAATAAGACTATAATAAGCAGCCTTTCCTTCCAAGGGATAAACTAGAACTAGTATCATTTTATTTCGTTATCTTCCAGTTCTCTTAAGCTACATATTTTTTGGAAAGAGTGGAGTAAGTGGAAACAATATACAAGGTTGGACACTTACTTTCATGAACGCATCCTAGGAAAAGTGCTACATACCTGATTGTTGAACCACTACGGTCACCTTGGAAGCACTCCCCTTGGGAAGCTGTGCACGGACACCAGCGCCCAGTCCACCCTTCAAAGCAATTTTGGAACTCTTTTTCTGGAATGGCCATCAGAGCTGTCGTCAGTTGCCAAGGTTATGACACCTTCCCTAGTTGTTTGTATAGTGCTGTCAACATAAGCACACGTTGGCACGTTCATGAACTTGTCAAATTTGGGGTACGATGACCGTTCTGATGTCCATTCCAGAAAAAGAGTTCCAAAATTGCTTTGAAGGGTGGACTAGGCCCTGGTGTTGGTACAGAACTTCCTAAGGGGAGTACTTTGAAGGTGACCATAGTGCTATGCAGCAATGAGGAATGTAGCACTTTTTCTAGGATGAGTTCATGAAATTAATTGTCCTCATGTCAAGATATTTTATACAGGGACTTCAAATTTCCTGGATATTTTAGGTTCCAAGGTATTTGAGGGAAAAATACTGAAGAAATGAAGCAGGAACTTTAGAGATACAGCTATTTCCGGAGTACTACAATGATTCATAATTCACAAGAAAGCAAGGCTCAAGTGCATCACACTTTTTGTACAAATGGGATTAATATTATACTTCACAGATACAACACGTGTATAACAAAGACAACCACATTTAAACTTTCTCCTAGTGCATTAAGACTTGGGAGGAAGAACATTAGAATATTTTTAAAGCTTCTAGATTAAAAAATGACCAATGACTATTACTGTCCAAAGGTGGAGATGTTAGAATTATTTTAGTTCTTTTTTTAGGGCTTTGAAATCTATTCACATTGTGTAGCATAGTTATGATTCATATTTATGGTTTGTGAAACATCGAAATATATGGTCACCTTTTCAAAGTAGAAATAGTCTCGTTGGCATATAAATGTCAAGACTCTCTGTTCCTTTCTAAGTTATAACTCCAGGAATAAAGCAGATCCTAAAACATTTACCTGCATGTCTATCCTGGATACCTCTGTGTGAGGTGTGTACTTCCAAAACCATTGTGAAATTGTTCATTGTGGGTAAGAGTGTGGCACGTAGAGTACTGCATGGATACTTGGAGTGACACTTGAGCCAGTTTTTGGTCATTCTGCCACTTTCTGTTCTGTACTTCAATGCTCTTTCTCTGTTTTCTTTAACTTTTTCCCCTTTTTCTTCCCACTCTTTCTACTTTCTTCTTTTGTCCATTCTTCTTCTGTTTAGTACGTTTGCCATTCTTCTGTGTGTGGTCATTGAAGACTTGTCTGTTTTTGTCCTTAGACTATAAGCCTTTTGAGGACATATAATATACCTTTAAAATATTCCCCCAGTGTCTATCAGAGACTCTTAATAAAGTTTATCAAGCTCCCACAAACTAATACTCTCATCTTGCAACTTATGTAGAAGGCTGTTAGGATGATTAAATGCAAGAATAAGGATTTTTTTCTTTTTTAGTATCTGAAAATATGAATGCAATTTTCTAATTAATTTTGACATAGTGTTTAAGGATGATTGGTTTGGGTTATCAACACAATATTTATGTGTATGATATTCAATGTTTGGTGAGTCAGGGCACCCGCACAGCTTATTTACCATTGAAGCCTGTGGTTTGTGATGATTTTCTCCAAAACATAAGGTGGGAGATTAGCCCTCTATTTTTTTCTATAGCAGCCAAGAAAGACTGGAGTATAGTATCTTAAAAAGGGGACTTGCAGCTGTGAAATCCTATGAGCCACCTCTTTTCTATATACAGAGAGTGCCAAAAAAATGTATACACATTTCAAGAAAGGAAAAAACTGTATTAAAATTGTAATAGTACGTACCAATAACAAAAGATGACTACCAGTCACGTTTGACTTCTGCAATTACAGGAGGGCTCTAAGTGGTTATCATCAGTGTTTATGTAGTACACAGACAACATCTCTTACAATGTGTATACATTTTTTGGGCACCCTTATATGTAGCATGCGTGTTCCCCCTCCCCACATCGGGGGTGCCAAAAAATGTATACAGATTGTAAGAGAATTATCTATGTATTACTTTTCAAAGTTGAATTGAATTATGGTAGCCCTGTGTAATATGACGTTCGCTCAAAAGATGCCGTTAATCAAACAAATGCTAGCGTGAACACGCGACAGGCAGGACAGTCCAAAAAAATGGTGGAAGCATGGCTGTTGTTAGAGGAACCTAAGACCATTTTGAAGTTGTATTTGAAAATCAAGAACACTGTTTGAGTTGCCCCCACATTCTCCTGACTTACCACCCCTTGACTTCTACCTATGGGGACCTTAAAGGATGTGGTGTCCCACAGAAACCCGGCTACCCCGGTGGTACTTCGGGAAGAAACTGAAATGGCAGGTGCAGTGATACAAGTGGGCACTTGGGTCACTGTTGCTCAAGCAGTGGTTCGCCGTAATGAGAAGTGTCTGGGCGCTGATGGTAACCACTCTGAGCACCTCTTGTCACTGCAGAAGTCAAATGTGACTTGTATTCATCTTTTGTTATTGCTACATATTGAGTGTTACAATTGTAATAGTTTTTTTCCTTTCTTAAAATGTGTATAATTTTTTTTGGCACTGTGTGTGTGTGTGTGTGTGTGTGTGTGTGTGTGTGTATTCTCCCATTCATTAGATAGATAGAGATAGAGATAGAGATAGAGAAAGAGATTCTTTCACTCATAGGCTTTGGGAAAGTTTAATTAAACTTATTGGTGAAATATCTAAGAAATGTAAGAGTTGCTTTCACTGACTATTCAACTATTTATTCTGACTATTATGAAGTCATTTTTGGTATTTATTAAAATGCTCTTTTGGCTCCCAGTTTATTGCTGGTTAGTTGATCTAATTTGAAAAGATAATTGGAGAGTTTGAATAGATTAAAATTAAAATGTGTCTGGTTTCCTTATATCTTCTGCTAGGGTTCTGTCTAGCATTTCTGTGCAATGCCAAATGACTAGGGAGTCCTGGCAAAGACAGTCTCCAGGCTTTGGCAATAGAAGATGGGGCTACATTTTCTCAACTGCTCAAATATTTTGTGACTTTGAATCTCAGCAGGCATCCCTTCTCTTTCATAGCAACAGTGCATTTGGGGGATTACTGAGTGTGTGTGTGTGTGTGTGTGTGTGTGTGTGTGTATTTGTGGGTGTTTCCCTACCTCTTGTGGGAGAATACCACTATTTCCAAGCTGGAATAAATCAGGTCACGGCTGGAATTCAGGAACTTGGCCCTGCTAGACTCTATTTCTAGAGAATAGAGTGTTACAAAAAAGGTAAGCCATTTTGTAGGGAGCTAAGGAAAAATATTCCCAAATTAAATATAATGTCAAGTTCTTTCTTGTATTCCTTTTATGGGGTTGTTAAAAATGATGTAGTTTTAAAAAGAAATAAACAGATATAAATGATATGTCAAGAACCAACCCTCAATCTTAAGGTTATTTCCATAGAAGACTGTCTTATTAAATCAAAAATTTGGAATAAGTAATGATCAGATACCTAAATGATACAAAACTACTTTTTTACAGGAATTCACTAAAAGCATTTGATGGTACATGGATTGTTTTACTGTGAACATTCCCAGTGATTGGTACGAACCTTTGCCAATGAATGACAAATTTACATACACATCATGTCAGCCAGCAATATTTTGCAGCTTTAATTGCTTTAGCTTCAGGCATTCCATGTCAAAATAGAGTGTTTAATGTCCTGCAAGTTGCTCTGTTTCTTTGCAACTTAAAATTATTCTGTAATTTGCCAGTTTTCTTTCTAATGCGTTGTCCATTAAGTTCTTTAATAATTTATAATATAAAATGTATGATGCAACTTTAAATGGCATGTCAGCTTCTTTTTTAGAAGATTCTGGGTGTGTGTGTCAAGAAGATCAGAAAACCTGAAATGCATTTGCATAGGGGTATGTACCCCTACCTTACTTATATCTCAGTTAAAGAGATCCTCTTTTATTTTGCTAAATAAATACATTTTTGTCTTAAGGCAAACTATACTGTCTATAGTAATGTGTACATATGTAATATTATACTAATTTTTAATTTTAGATACAATAACTTACTTAAAAAAACTTCAAGTCGGTGATATAGAATCCATTAAAAGGAAAAGGATAGGATTCTGTGTTGCCAACTACATTTTAATGATGAAGTTGATTTTATTCAGGAAAGTCTAAGAGAATGAATGAGATGAGAAAAATTATTTGTGTCCATTTAGTTAAGCCAATTTTAGCAAAGATGTGTTCCTACAGAAACACAAATTTTAATATGTCTTTGGTTGTTATAAGTTTGAAGTACATTGAAACAGTAATCTTTATCTAGCTTGTACCTGTTATCATTTTTAACAGTTAGGATTTTATTTGAGTTCATTTGTAAATAGTGACCCTTGTTCAGTAACTATTTTTGATGTGATACTGCTAATACTCAAGATATTCAGTATCTTGAGTTATTAAGATAAAATGATTAGCAAAATTCACATAAATATGTAAAAGCTAAAGAATGTCAAATAACTGCTCTTCTCTATTAATAATGCCATTCAAAGATAGCCTATCCTTTAGTGACATAATATGTGATCATTTAAAATAAGATCCAAATGAATAATAATAACATATTCCTCAGTATACAGTAAATGTCTTTTCAAAGTAGTGTTAGATTCTGAAAGAATAAAATGGATTTATCTTTTATGTTTTTCAATACTCATAGTTGCAAAGATGGAAAGTTTTATTTAAAACATTAAAAATAAAAATTGATATAATTCACATTATCAATTTACCTTTAATATTATCCCCTCTGTTGCCTTCCTCTGGTCATGATGGTGCTTCTTTAATTACTAATATTATATTCACTATTGAGTTCCCACTCAATAGCTTAGTGGACAGTTTAGCTATAATTTGGAAAATTTAGCTGTAATTTGGCTATTGAGTCTGTGTGATCCTTAAATCAGGCTCAGACAATTACATAAGTGTGTCTTAAGAATTTTGCAGGTGGAGAAATTTATAGTCTAATCTGTTGCCTAACAATATACTAAAGACGTTTTATACCTTTGGACTCATAGAGAAAAGTGCATTGTCTGATTAAATAATCTCTGGAGATATTTAACCCAACGTTGATACATCTCTTGATAGTTCTTCATATGAAAGTACACTACACTTCAGTAGTATTTATGAATCAAGCAGCATACTTACTGTGGGATTTAAAAAATAATGTATGATGGGTGACACTGTAGGTAGAGTACTTAAGCACCATGAAAATGCTTGCCTTGATTGGTTTTAACTTTACTATTTCATTTTTTGGGGAAATATCTAAAGGGGAAAATTGATAAGGGTGTATTTGATGATAGGATTTTTCCTTCACTATAAGCTTAATTGGTCACTTATCAATAAAGCACATTTTGTTGTTGTTGTTGTGTCTACCTTGACCTTTGAAGCCCTAAATTCAGTGGCAGTTATAAGCATTTTCAATTCATGTTTCCTGAACTCCCTGAAATAAATTCAGAAGAGATCGAACACACTCTAACAAACAGTAAGAACCCCTTTACTGCATTAGAACAGCCATATTTGGATTATCAAGTAAATGGGAGTTATTGGCAATACCATTTATCTTAAATTCATTTCTCTGTTTATTCAATTTCTAGTAGCAATGGTGGCTAGAAGATTATGAAGCAATGTTGAGATAAACATTGCCTAACAATTCTAAGAGGAAACTCCCTGTGTACAGTTTGCTAATTTCCAGAACGTCCAGAATTAGAACAATTCTCCACCAAAAAGGAGAAAGCTGAATAGTAAAAATCAATTATTCTGGTGCTTGGTTTCCCAGGCCTGGGCTTTTCTTTCTTTCTTTCTTTCTTTCTTTCTTTCTTTCTTTCTTTCTTTCTTTCTTTCTTTCTTTCTTTTTCTGCTGTCTTTTCGGAATCCTAAGGAGTAACTTGATACATGCCTGGGGTGGGGAGGGTGCACAAAGGGTGAGGAGAGGGCTTCTTGTGGCTACGTTTCTGTATTGAATTTAATTTTTCATTGATAATTAGACTCTCAAAGCCACCTGATATTTTTGACCAGCAGGAAGCAGAAGCCCACTGATTGACTCAGGGGATGTGGGGGAGCAGCCCCCACTGTGCTCACACAGCAGCGCCACAAAGACTAAAAACAAGAGCTGTGGCAAATTGGATCACCATGCAAGTTCCGACTGGCCCATTGTGTACAAGTAGTAAATTGGGAGCTGATATTTCTGAGAACTATTTATTAGCAAAGCTTGATGTTTTGCTCCCTCTCTCCCAGTGCTCCCCCCAGCCCAAGGGTTTATTTTTTATTTTTAAAATTTTTTTAGCAAACCACTCTTTTACCGAGTTAGATGAACAATCTAAAAAACACTTACAAAAAAATTCAGGTAATTATCTAAATAGTTGACCAGACTAGAAATATACTGATTACATGTGACAAATTGAATTAAAAACATTTTTTTTGGTAATGGTAACAGGCATGTATGTGTGCATAATTGTACAAAAGGTGAATGAATGGCATTTGCAAGAGTTTATTGAAATGCAAAAATATAGAAAAATGTTTTTAAAATGCAATTCTGTTGCTGCATGTATTATTAAGATTTTTAAATGAAGATGCCTCCATGACAGCTTCTGGTGGAGTGATCAGTTCTAACCATTTAGTACAAAAAAGGTGTGAAAATACTAGCTTGTGGCCAGTTAGCAGAAATTGTAGTTAGACAAGCCTAGACCTGCATGTCTTACAGAAGCATTGATAACTCTGGGGTGGTTTCAATTTGAGTAATGCGGAGAGGGAAAAGTGGAGTCTGTTTCATTAGTCGCTTGTGTATATGCCATCTCAGAGTTGTAGCTTTTGGTGAGTCAGGAATATGGTATTATTACTATTACCAATATCATAGAGAGAAGGTATAACTGCAAGAAATAAGTTTATATTAATCCTTCACAATAAGGCTTTGGAAATGATACCAGTTCATCTTATGGGTAGTTATTTATTTAATCTTTTATGGATGTGACCACATATGGTACACTTTTGTTTCTGGGCTCTTCCATTTTTACCCAGTGCATAAACTAATTCTATGGCCAAAGAACTGATGTGCTGAGAAGAGCTCAGACTAATGTGGTTAAATACTGGTGTCCCAGCCAGGGAACGTCGCGAAGCCCATCATAGAGAGGGTGCAGGCATGTCCTGGTCATTATTTTGTTTCTGAGTATTAGGACTCAACCATTAAATATTGATAAATGACTATTGTGCCCAATAATGCATTATATTAGGTGTTGTAGGGGATGAGAAGAGTATGGTGCTTGGTCTCTGACATCCAGACGTTTATCATTGAATAGGTAAATAGAAGTTACCAAGATAAAACAGCAAACTTTTCAACTGCAGAGGTAGTGAGTAGTAGTGCTATGATATTTGAATGCTATTTAGGCATTCTTCTAGAAAGAGTTAAGCAAGTGTAGCCTTCCTCAACCTGGTAGTTAACATGAGGGGGGCATGGTTATTCTATAGTTTTTATTTTTAAAAGTAAAAAATATTTTATATGTTACATAAAATTATAATTTATATTATATTATAAAAATATAAATATATATTTTATAAAGTCTCTGATAATACAAATATGTTTATATTATCAGAAAATTATAATGGAATTCCAAGGTATCTTAATAAATGAGAAAAAGTTTCATTTGATTCTTGGGAGCCAAAGCAGACAAGAGAGTCTCAGGATTCAGAGATACTAACCTGTCTCAAAGACTAGGGGAATGCTATTGGAATATGGTATGTTGTAGGAAACTTCATTTTTTGCTATTACACATTTTTAAAAAAATGGAGCGATATTGAGGAGAGCAAAATGAAGTCTATCCCTCATTAGGTTGATGTGAGGATTAGATAATACAAAGCACATAGGTGCCTGGCTGTTACTAAGCTTTCAGTGAATGTTAGTCGTTTTAACACAGCTGTCCATAAAGGCTGAATGGTTTCTTCCCACTCGGGAATCGAGAATAAGTTGGAAGTGTTGATGCCCGGTTCTTCTCTGTCCGCTCTTGGGCTCAGGTGGGCATGCGTTTGTACGTTCACTGGACCGGGCTCAGGTGCTCTCCTTAAAGCTCTAGCACTGACTTCTAATATCATCCCTTTCCGTCACCGTAGGAAATAGAAATGATTTCCAGATCCTGTGGCATTTGACATTATTGCCTTTCCGTTGGATCTTCTAAAAATGCCCCCTCTTTCCTTGGTTTCTGGGATAATCACTACAGGCAGCCCCACACGACACGGTTGTTAGGCTCCTAAAATGCTGTGTTATGTGAATCTGTGTTATACGAAACAAAGAACTAGTATAAAAAAGGGGGTGAGGTTAAAAACCCCCATACTATTGTATTTTTATAAGTAAGAGAAATACCTTTATTAAAGCAATTTTCACCAAAAGTATAACATACTAAGATGTAGTAAGTAATGTTCTCTTCGTCATCACTAAGCACCATTAACCGAGGGCGTTTTCTTTCTGACGAGATACCTTCATCCTCTGAACTTCCTTTAGCATAATCTTGACTTCTATTCTGTACTTTTTGGAAAAAATCTGTTATTTTAGATTGCTTGCTTTTAGCTGAGAGATCTTTATAAATTTCCTTATATGGTGCAAGCTTTTCTGAGTTCTCTCTCAAACTTTGGGCTTCTGTCAGCAGAAGGATATTCAGTTAAATCTGATATGACATCTATGCTTGAATGAAAAATTTCAAATGAGATCTCTTTTGCTCTTAAAAGTTCTTTTTACACTCCATATTGTTTGGGGGTTTCTCTAATTTTCAAACTGTCTTAGGGTGAAACCATGGTCTGGGATACCATGTTGCATGAGGGTTTCCCCCAATTCTCCCACTGTGTTAGGGTGAGACCGTGGTATAGAGCTGTTATATGGGGTTACCTGCATTCCTCATTTTCCCCGCTTTCCTCAGCTTCTTCTGATGAGTTCTGTTCTTCCCCCAGCTTGCACCTTCACCCCATTTTTTTCTAACCTGAATCCCATTTTCACCTTCCTTGTCTTTTGCCCCATCTAGCTTCCTTAGAAGACTCTCTTCCTCTTGCATGACGCTGGTTTTCATCTGATGAGGGACAGTTCTTCATATCCAGCCCCAGCCTCTCCACTGGGCTCTAAGAACTCCATTTCCCATTTGTTTCTCCTTACTATCTTCTGTAGTTATCTTAAATGCTTCAACATGTCCATTTAGAATTTATTTTCCACAACAGAAGTATTTTTCCTGTATTATCTCTGTTAAGTTATGGCTATTTCTATCATAGACATCCAGTAGTCTCTAAGTTAATGATATTTCAATTCTGTAGTCTCTATTATACTTAATGTTATTGCTATCATAGAATGCCCAGAGGCACCAGTTTGCCTGAGACCGAGGGTTTTCTGGGACATGAGACGTTCAGTGCTAAAAGGTGAAAGTCCTGGGCAATCTGGGACAAGCTGGTCCCTCTAACCAGACATATCTGAGTTTTCTTCCACTTGTCCCTTACCCATACCTGAGGGAACTCAGATATGTCTTGGTAATTAGTTACCAAGTTCTGAGTATCTTGTCTCAGAAATCTCTCTTAAAACTTTCTTTTTTTTAGCTTAGTATGACTGCCTGTGTTCAGGTCTTTATTATTTCTTCCCTGGGATGCTGTAATAGAACCCCAGCTGGTATCCTTGACTATAACCTCACTCATCTTATACACTGCCTGAGTAATCTGCATAAATGCAGATCTAATCATCACGGCACTATTAAACAAAAAGTTAAGAAGTTGATAAATCCTTGGAGAAAATTGAGTTCTGACATAGATTAGAGGGTTTTGGCTTTTCAACCCGACCACAGGGACCCTGTGACTCTGAAATGAACTGACTGTAACCTCAGCATAATAGATCTGTGTTAGAGATCAGCACAATTTTCTCCTCAGCGTCTGGATCAATGTCCCCCTCTGCCTGGACAGCAGTGCTTGCTTTGAAAAAATTGCTGGGGGAATATCCACTTGCATTATAGCAGAATCAAAATAAAACCAAAAAATTCTGTGTTTATCTATGTGCAAAGAACTAGGTTCTAGTGACAGAATAAGAGATAAGAAATAGCAAAACATAGAAATTCTAACCAAAAGCAAATTAGAAGTCTTGCAACCTGGGTATATTATTTTAACCAAACCCAAAGCGGCTTGGTTTTGGTCACCTTCCTGCATCCTACTCTAGGATTTGTCTCTTATTTCAGCTACAGCCTCACTCATAGTGACATCATTTAATGGTCACTAATAATATGTTTTATCACCTTGTCAGGTACATAAACTTGTAGTGCATTATGGTTTAAAATACATCTACAAAGTCTTTTATATTCTACCTTTTAAAATATAGAGTTTAATTCTCCTCCTCTTTTGAGTGTGAGCTGAATTTAGTGACTGGCTTCTAATGAATAGAATATGGCAGGAGTGACAGTGTGTGTCTTGCAAGCCTAGATCATACAAGGCATTGTGGCTTCTCCCTTGCTCTCTCTTGGATCGCTCACTTTGGGGAAGCCAACTCGCATATTCTGAGGATACTCACACAGCCTTCTGGGGGTGCCTATGTGGAGAGGAGCTGAGGCGTCTCGACAACACCCAGCACTAACGTGCCAGGCATGTGAAAGTATGATCCGCTTGGAAGCAGATCCTAGAGCCCCGGTTGGGCCTTCAGGTGACTGTAGCCCCAACCAACATGCCTACACTGTAACCTCATTAGAGATTCTGAATCAAAACTACCAGATTCCTGACTGCTGTACCTATATGAGATAATAGGTGTTTATCATTGTAAACCACTAAGATTTGGGGTAATTTATTACGCAGCGATAGATAACTAATACAGAATAGTTTCTTTTTATGTCCGTTCTCTCCTATGTCTTTTTTGTTTAGCCCTTTCCCAAAGATTCAGACCCTCAGATCACGATACATTTTTACTATTTCTTCTGCAAAGAAGCAATATTCTCTCCCTCTCAGTGTATTTACTGCTCTGTTATGTTCCTTCATCTCTGACTTCTTGTTTTCTCATGCACTCATTCTGTGGGCCTTTCTATCCTACACTTGTGTGGAGACAATTCTCCATAGAACTCTTGCATTTTTGAAGATTTTGTGAGCAGAAGCTCTAACTGCCTTTTGGTTCTAGATGCTCACTTCAAGGATGCAGGTTTCCTTACTGCCCAGTACAAGAGAATAACGTCTTCCTCCGGAAGAGAGACCAGACAGGTTTGCTTACGGCCCATTATAAAAGATTTGGGTTTCATAAATTCAGTATTCCTCAGCTGTGATGCAAACACGTGGCACTGAGAAGGTAAAAGGGAGCTGAAGCCAAGCTGATGCTCATGTGGCCGGCTGTGCCATGAGCAACGACGTCCCTTGTCTGATGATGTCTGCAAGCCAACTTGTCAGCTTGCAAGTCAGGTAAATCTCAGGCTCGTCGTAGTTCTTGAGTTTCAACCTGTTCTCAATCCCACCTAAAGCTGCACTCGTGACTCTTTACAATTAATTCTTTTATTCATTCTCCAAATGAAAACTGATTATACATGGAAATCTCTAACTGCCTCTCGTTTAACCATGCTTCTTCTTTTGGATACATCTTAGCAGACGCTCCAGCAAGGCAATTCTCAAGGACGCTCTTCCCGTGTCTGCCTTGGAACTCCCTGACTGCTTCCTCTTATTTCCCCCACGGATCCACGACAGCGACCGCTTACAAGGTATGTGTGAAACGTACCCTTCCGGGAAATGCTTACCTATTGTTTTTTACCTGAGTTTGCTTACCCCTTGGTTTTGCTTTCTCCTGTTTCCTTCCAGTACTTAACTCGTTTACATGTTACTCAGTAGTAGTTAATGATAGACATCCATTTTTTTTTTAAATCATATGTTACCCCATATTGATGTCTCTTCTCCTGTGCAGAATGAGAAAATCCTTGAAAGCAAGAGACTTGGACTTTGTTTCCTTGTAAGAGGTGGATCTGGACCGAGTGTGCTTTATGCTGCGGTCTCTTACCCAGTGCTGGCAGACTCAAATAATCTGGTTTCGTGGGACAATCTGAATCTCGTGTGGTGACAGTGCCTTGTGTTTTGAAGGTAGGCTTAGAAACAGCCACAGAAATAGCTCCAGTCCTTGGACACAGATGGCAACCCTCGAAATGGCCTCTGGCTGCCGCTGCAGAGCCATGTCTCTTTTCTAGTCTGTCTTTCTTACCAGTCATAGCCTTTATCCAAGACTTTTTACTCTTTCCCTCAGGCTCCTATACTTTAAATCATCCTCCAGAAAAAATAAAAAAAGCAAAAAACCACCAAAGCTCTTCAATCTTTTGTCCGTTGAATAACTCCTCAGTTCTTCTTTCTTATGCCCTTTAATGTTCTCTCTGAGATAAGATTGGGCTCCTTGGTTTCATATTCTATTCTCTGTGGGCAAGCATTCAAAAGAAGAACTAAACAAAAAGTTTTCCTCTAAGGAGAATATTTTATTTTGGTCTCTTCTTTTCTTTTTGATGTTTAATCTATTCTGCAAACACAGAATTTTGGTCCATCTGTCCTTTACGCTATATATCTACACTCCTGAAAATTCACTCCTCGTGGGCAGATCTTTTTTTGACATCTTTTACATATATAGCCTTTTAGGGGTCATCTCCTTTCTCCACACGCATTCTGCTGCAGCCCTCTGAACTTGGGGTAGCGTGCGGTTGTGAGTGTGTGTGTGCACACGCGCATGCGTGCCTGTGCACACACATCAGACAGAGAAAAAGAATTTTCTCACCAGCAGAATCTTTCAAGTGTCCTCAGCTAGTTTTAGAGTCTGTTAGTAGAATCTGAGGAGGCAGAGGTTGAATTTTTCTTCTGATGATTCACACAGCCAACAGCTTCTTCAAATCTGCAAAGTTATAAGATAGCAGCTTTCCCTGCCTGGTTCTTGACCTGCCATCCTGTAATTTGGCTGGTCCCAAGTTGCTGGTATGGAAAGTAGTCAAAAGAGTAAAATTAAGGCTCATTTTTGAGTTGTGGCCATGCAACAGGGGGATTCATAAACTAAACACATTTTTATCGATGCAATGAGATCGTAGTTGAAAAATGCGATATAATCTTTTTGATACTATTGTTCTTTTAAATTGCTATAAAAACCCGTGAAAAGAAACTCTGTTATGTTAGACAAGTTTTTATCGTTTTCTGAAAATAAAAATATTCTTTTTTATTCTATTTGTTTTATTGAAGAATGAAGTATTTTTTCTTCTAAATTAAAAAAGTATTTTTATAAGTGTGTTTCAGAAAAATATTAGCTAAGTATATGTAGACTTTTTCACTTGGCATTTCAACATTTGAAGCTTTTTCCTTGGGCCAGATCATTACCCACATTACATATTATACATTTTCTGTTACAGAAATTACTACATAACTGACAGAGACATTTGGCTTGAGTTACCATGAAATGTCTCACAGTGTCTGCTGAAGACACACATATATTTATAAAAGTTATGAAACATTTCAAACATACCAAAAAAGGGAAATAATGTAACTGATGCTCAGATTGAGCCTATTAACTTTTCCCCATTCTTGCCCCAAATCTCATCTTTCTCTCTGCCTCTCTACATTTAATTTTATTGTATCACAGGTTGGGTTCTCCAGGAAATAGGCTCTGAGGCTCTGAGATTGATACGTGGAGGTTTGTTTGTGGGGGTGCTCTCAGGAGACACGCCTGTGAAGGGTGAGGGAAGCAGGATTGGGTCAAGTTGTGAGAAGTTGAACTGCGATGCCGTCACACAGAATTCCCTCAATTGAAGCAAAACGCTCAAGTCCGTGTACCCCACATTGACTAGTCATTGGATGTGGTCTTTTCCTGGGAGGAGGTGTAATCTTGGGTAAGATAGGTTTGTCCTTTTTTTTTTTTTCTATTGAGACTTGAGTTTGGCAATTATGTTGCTATAAACATTCACGTACAGGTTTTTGTGTGAACATTAAGTTCTCATTTCTCTAGGCTGCAAACCTAGTAGTGGGATTTCTGAATCATATGGTAAGTGTAGGTTTAATTTTATAATTAAACTAAACTGTTTTCCAAATTGGCTATATCATATTGCATTCCTATCAGCAGTGTGTAAGAGTGCCAGTTGCTCTACAGACTCATTAGCACTTGGTATTATTGTCTTATTTTAAAAAGCCATTCTATTAATAATATACATGCAATGGTATCTCCTTGTAGCTTTAACGTGAAATTCCTAATGATATTGAATGTCTTTTCCTGTGTTTATTTGACCTTCATATGTTTTCTTTGGTGAAGTTTCTGTTCATATCTTTTCCCCCTTAAAAATAGGTTGCTTATTTTCTTATTACTGAGTTTTGTGAATTCTTTATATATTCTGAAAACAAATCTTTTGTCTGGTGTGTGATTTACAGATTTATTTTTTTACCAATCTATGTCTTGTCTTCATACTCCCTTTGATTTTTTTCATAGAGCAATGTATTTTAATTTTGATGAAATCTACTTTCTAAATTCTTTCCTTTCATGGACTGGACTCTTGAAGTCTTAGACTAATCCAAGGTCATGAAGATTTTTTTCTTATGTTTTCTTCTAAGAGTTTTATATTTTAATGTTTTACATGTAAACCTCTGACTGACTTTGAGCCAACATTTATATATAATATTAGGCATAAGTTGAAGTTCATTTTTTTTTTTTTTTTGCATATGGATATCAGTTGTTCCAGCACCATTTGTTGAATAGACTGTCGTCTTTTGTACCTTTCTCAAATATCAACTAACCATTCTCATGTAGATATATTTATGAATTCTTCATAATGTTCCACTTATTTATGTGTCTATTTGTTCATTGTTCATCAATGTCTCGATCACTGTAGCATATGGTGCATCTTAACATTGGATTATGTGAGGATACAACAGGAAAATGGCAATCTGCAAACCAGGAAGCAGGCCCTCACCCAGCACCAGGTCTGTCAGCATCTTGATCTTCCTGCCTCTGGAGGTGTCAGTAGTGACTGTTCATAGTGTAAGCTAGCAGGTTATGGTATGTTTGTTACAGCAGCCCAAACTGACTAAGACAGTCATATAGACAACATATCCACGATTATGGTTGGAGACTTCAACACGCCTCTCTCAGTAATCAATAGAATTATCAGACAGAAAAACAGCAAAGATATAAAAAGTCTGAATAGTACCAACAAACCTGACCTAATTGGCATTTATAACATACCACCCAACAACAGTAGAATAGGCATTCTTTTCACATGCCTTTGGCATATTCACCAAGATAGACTGACTATATTCTTAAATTTTAAAGAATTGAGCTTATTCAAATTCTGTTATATGACCATGATAAAATTAAATTAGAAGACAATAACAGAAAAATATCTGGAAAATTCTTAAATATTTGGAAATCAAATAACATACTACTTAATAATCCATGGGTCAAAAAGAAGTCTTACAATATTTTGAGCTGAATGAATATGAAAAAAATGACATAAAAATTTGTGAGTTACAACTTTAATAAAGCAGTACTTAGCTTAGAGGGAAGTTTATGTACAAGGGCTGTCCGGAAAGTATCCAGCCGTGTGATATGAAAAATAGAGGCATTTATGGATTTTTTCCAGGAAGCCCTCGTATATCAGAAAAGAAGTACATTTTATACACACACACACACACACACACACACACACACACACACGTGTATATACATATGTGTATATATATACACACACGCACGCGCGCACACACACACACATATGTGTATATATATACACACACACACACACACACTTTCATGAATACATAACCACAGTCAAGAAAATGATATCCATTATTCCAATTTTTCCTTGTAAACTTTTTTTAATGCTTCTCAATTACCAAGGCAACTATCAATCAGCTTTCTGACACTATAGATTACTTTGCATTTCTAGAATCTTGTAATATGTACAATATTTTTGTCTGGCTTTTTTCATGAGACACAATTATTTTAATATACATACATATCGTCGTGTCTTCAAAGTTTATTTTTATTGCTGAATAAGATATTCTTGTATCGATAACCTGTATCTTACAGTTCATTTAGCCACTTCATTTGTCTTTTTCTTTTTTTAAAATGAATTTACTGGGGTAACATTGGTTAGTAAAATTAAACAGGTTTCAAGTGTACATTTCTAAAATACATCATCAATATATTGCATTGTGTATTCACCACGCAAAGTCAGTTCTCATTCTGTGACTATATATTTACCACCCTCCCTTCCCCCACCACCTCTGGCAACCACCAAACTGTTGTGTCCATGAGTTTTGGTTTGTTTGTTTATCTTGTTCATTTGTTGCTTTCAGTTCTACATCCCTCATATGATTGAAATCATATGGTTCTTGACATTTTCTTAATTATTTCACTTAGCATGATAATATCAGGATCCATCCATGTTGTTGTAAATGTCAGTATTTCATTTTTTCTTATGGTTGAGCAATATTTCCTTTTGTGTGTGTACCACATCTTCTTTATCCAATCATCTATTGAAGGACACTTAGGTTGTTTCCATGTCTTGGCCAATATGAATAATGCTGCAATGAACATAGGGGTACACCTATCTTTATGGATAAATGTTTTCAGATTTTTGAGTAGATACCTAGAAAAGGATTGCTGGGTAATATTGTAATTCTATTGTTAATTTTTTGAGGAATTTCCATGCTGTTTTCCATGCTGGCTGTACTATTACATTCTCACCAGTAGTGTATGAGGGTTTCTTTTTCTCCACAGCCTCTCCAACATTTGTTGCTACTTGTGTTGTTGATTGGACTGAATGGGAGAAGATGTTTGCAAACAACATCTCCAATAAAGGGCTAATACCCAAAATATGTAAAGAATTCATACAACTTAGCAATAAAAAAAACCAAATAATCCAATAAAAAATAATCATTCTGAGGTGAAATTCATAAAATCCTCCCTGAACCCAAAGCTCGTAAGTTTAGTACCTATAGTTTCTCCTACACAATTTATTGTTTCAAGTCTTATGTTTAGGTCTTTAATTCACTTGAAGTTAATTTTGATGTATGATGGACAGATAGCAGTCTAGTTTCATTCTTTTGCACATAGCTATCCAATTTACCCAGTACCATTTATTGAAGAGGTTTTCATTCTCTGTTGTTGAAAACTATCTGTCCAAATATATTTAGGTTTATTTCTGGGTTCTCAATTCTGTTCCATTGGTCTGTGTGTCTGGTTTTTTTGATAATACCATTCTGTTTTGATTATTGTCACTTTGTAGTATAAATTGAAGGCAGGAAGTGTGATACCTCCAGCCTTGTTCTTTTTTCTTAGCATTGCTTTGGCTATTTGGCGTCTTTTGTGATTCCATAAAAATCTTGATTTTTTTGGTTCTATTTCTTTAAAAATTATTAGTTCTTCTTGGTGAATTGAGTCTTTTGTCAGTATATAACTCTCTCTTTGTCTCTGGTAACTTTCCTTGTTCTGATATCTGCTTTGTCTTATATTAATATACCCATACAAATATTTGTAAAATTAGTGTTTGCATGCTATATCCTGTTTGATCCTGTTATTTTAAACTTTTTTTTTATCATTAGTTTTCAATGAATTTCTTTTAGACAGCATGTAATTGAGTCTTTAAAAAAAAGTCCAATCTGACAATCTCTGTCATTTAATTGGTGTGTTTAGATCATTGCTATTTAGCACAATTATTGATATGGTTGGATTTAGGCTTACCATTGTATTAGTGTTTTGTTCATCTTTTTTGTTTTTCACACCTTTGTTATGGGCTTCTTCTCTTCTTTTGATTTGTTTGAATATTTAGAATTCATTCCATTTATCTGTAGTGCTTTTTTGTTATATATCTTTGTACAGCTTTTCTTTTAGTGGTTGCGTTAGGAATTACAATATATATATCAAACTTTATGCAATATCTTTAGAATTAATATTTTACTCTTTCAGGTAAAATTAAGAAACTACAGGTCCCTTTACCCTTTCCCATTTTTGATGTAGTTGTCACATGTATTGCTTCTGCCTACATTGAAAATTCCATACAGTCTTATAATTTTTTATTTTAACAGATAAACATATCATAACAAATTTAAAATGCAGAAATAGTCTATTTTGCTTACTCTGATATTTAAAATTTTTGTTGCCCTTCTTTCATTCCTGACTTTCCAAGTTTCCTTCTGTTATTACTTTCCTTCTACTTGAAGAACTTTCTTCAGTATTTCTTTGAAAACATGTCTGCTGGGGACAGATTTTCTTAGTTTTCCTTTATAAATGTTTTTATTTTGTCTTCATTCTGATGGATATTTCTGATTCAGGATTATGTTGATAATTTTTTTTCATTCAACCTTTAAACATGTTGTTTAGGTGTGGGGAACCTTCCAGGGGGCATGACCAAAAACCTGTACCCCTTGTGCTCATTGGGGCAGTGTGGCAACCCTGGCCATGCTGAGCGCTGCCCAAGTGGGAGCGTCGGAGTGCCCCATGCCTGTGGTCATGGTTCAACAGTGGCAGCTGGAGTTAGGAGGAGGAAGATCCTAGTTGTCGAGGGAACCTGGTTGGGGAGGCGTGAGGGACTGGCTTTGGCCCCACTTGGGACAGGATGGTAAATCTGGAACCCATGCACAGAGTTATCAACATGAGTGGGGAATGTATAAATGCTCATAGCACTCTCAGCCAGGTAGGGAGAGGAAATGATTGAATGGCCTAGATTTCAACAGACAGGTTCTAAAGCAATTGAAAAGTAGATACAGGAATCTGACTAATTAAGCTGTATTGGAAACATAGTATGTATGTATTTTTTGTGGAATTTCCAAGTATTGCTGGTATTTCAAGAGGTGGAAATTTTTTTGTAGTTGGCAATTTCAGGGAGCTTGAGAGTTTTAATTAAAAAATACTTTTTTAATATTTTCAAAACATTGGAAGTTCAGTGTTTAAATGGCTTTGGCTTAGCAAATCTTTTTTAAGCATTATAGATTACTTTTGAGTCTCCTGGCTGTAAATGAGAAAGATCCTCAGCAACATTTGCCTCGTGGTCTTCTTACAGCCACACTGATAGTCCAGGGTATTTTGCTAGATATGCTCAACACCTACAGAGAAGTCTCTACACAGTGTCAGGTTCCTGGCCCTCCATATAGTTGCAACAGAGACATAGTTTTGAAATATGACTACATCTGGGTGTCAAAGACCTTATTCCAGATTTAAATACATCTAACAGGCACAGATAGAGCTGGTGGAAAACAGACCTTAAAGTACCCTCTTATCCAATAGGCAGTTCTGTAAAGAGGACCAAGAAGGGGCTAACCCACACACACCCACTTCCTTCTAAACATGTGGTTATCAGCCTTATCAGACCCCATGTCCTTTATACCAAGGATTCTGTAAAGCCTCTTTAATATTTTAGAGTGAAATTTATAGAAAACATAAATAAAAAAATCAGTAAGGTACTGTAATTGGAACAAAAGAACAAAAAATTTTAAATAATATGTATTAAAAATATAATTTTTGACTCTGTAGTTTCTAATAAGAAACTGCAGTAATTAAAATCTCTTTTTTCCTTCCCCTGACCTCCAACTTATAATGGAATTTTTCCCCTGACTACTTTAAAGATTTAAAATACTCATCTCTAGTTTTCAGCATTTGTATTGTGATATGTTTGAGTGTGGTTTTCATTAACTTTATCCTGTTTGCTTCACTAAAGTTCTTGGATTTGTAAATGTATGTCTTTCACCTAATTTGAGGCATCAAATATTTTTCTGTATCATTCTCTTTTTCCTCTCCTTCTGGAACTCCAATGAGATAAACGTTAGGCCTTTTAATATTGTTCTAGTGCTATCTCAGGCTTTATTTTTTACTTTTTTTTTTCTGTTGTCAAGATTGAATAATTTCTGCTGTTCTGTCTTTCAAGTTCATTGACTCTTCTTTCATCTCCATTCTTCTATTGAGTCCTTTTGGTGAATTTTAAATTTTCTGCCATTGCATTTTCCAGTTATATAATTTTCATTTTCATTTTTATTCTGTAGCTTTAATTTCTTTGCTGAGAATGTTTATCATCCCATTTATGTCTAGATTTTTGCCCCTATTTCATGTGACATGGTTATAAGAGCTGCCATAGCTTTTTTGTTTAATAATTTCAGTATTTGGGATTATTTCAATGTTGGTGTCTGTTGATTGACCTTTCCTTTCAGTTGTTCAGATTTTTCTAGTTCTTTGTACCTTGAGTAATTTTGGAGTGTATGTTGGCCATTTTAAATATTGTGTTTATGAGATTCTGGGCTCAGTTAAAGTCTTATGGAGAATGGCTTTTCTTTTTAAAGTAAGCAATTAACACTATTAGATTTGGATTGCAAGTCCTGATCTAGTTTTTGTGGAATTAGTTCTAATGTCAATTTAGTTCTCAAAGACTGCAATGTAATTTAGTTTCCACAGCTTGCATACTTTCCATGATGGTCTGTACTGTAGTTCAGCTTTCAAAGCTTTTGCTGTGCTGATTCGGGTAGATTTCATGGATGTTCAGATTGAGATTGAGTTCAAACTTCATGCAGAGTTTTAAAGAACTACTTTCTCCCAGCTCTTGTTTCCAAATTTATTCAGCATATTTTTTGGTGATAGATAGTGTGTATATGTATGTGTGTGTTGGTCCATATTAGCCTATCATGTTCAAAACCTGAAGTCTACATAATTTCATTACATGATTAATTATATTCTTTTAATTTTCTTTATAAAATGATCTAATTTTTACTGTGATATTTTAAAACTTTTATCAAAAAATTCATGGAGGAGATAATGTTAATGTCCTACTACTGTATCCTCAGATCCCTTTAACATTTTTCATGTTCACACCCAGAAATTTTCACTCCTGAGAGCCAGTACCTACACTGCTTTGTCAGAAAGCTTTTCTTAGCTGTCAGTGTCTAGTTTGTCTGTGGCTGTCTGAAGAGTCTGGGAATTTTAATTCATCCTCAGAGGGCAGCCCTGATACCAATGGCCAATATGGATAGGAGTGTAATATTCCAGCTCCCTCACTCCTGATCTGGATAACCCTTAGGTGTAAGCTAAACTGTCTTCATAGCTCACTCGTGGAACTGAGCTGAAGTTGTCTTCCAAGGGACTTTGCAAGTTATTGGCATCCTTGCTTGGCTTCCTTAATTTCCCTGATCATGTCCTCATTCCTTTACTCTTTTGTTTTTTCTTGGGAAACTTCTTAATAAATACCTTTTACATCAATCCATACTCCAGGATTTGCTTCTGGGCACACACTATGGTAGGCAGAATTCTAAGATGGACCTCAAGATTCCTTGATTCAGGTATCCTGTATAATTCTCCCTTGAGCATGAATGGGGCCCATGACTCTGATGAGATACAGCCACTCCTCACTTAATGACCTACCTGTTTAATGACCACTCAGACTTAGGGCCAGTTCTCTAGCCTGAGGATCCCCTCTCTCAGTCCATGTGAGTTTGAGAATCTCCTTTCTCAGTCTTTGTCTTGTTTCCTCAGTTGGTTAGTATTCACTACGTGAAGGATTCACAATCACGCAAGACTACATATTTTATTTGTAAGTGTGGTGTCACTTGATAGCTATTGAAAAATACATACCCTATGGCCCCATGACACATCATAAGACATCCGCCTTTAGTTTCTTCACTTATCGGCCAATTTGCTTAATGACCTAGTCATAGGAATGGAACTCAGTGGTTAAGTGAGGAGTGCCTGTAGTTACTTCTTTAATTATGTTACATTATGTGACAAAGCTGATGGGATAATCACTACCTTGATTATATGGGACTCAGTTTTAGAAATCTGGAGAGAGAGATTGTCCTCTTGAACTTGAAGAAGTAAGCTGTTGTACTGTGAGAGAGCCACATGGAAAGGAACTTCAGAGTCTCTAGGAGCTAAGAGTGGCCCTCATTTGACAGCCATCAAGAAAGGGGGGACCTCAATCATATGATAGCAAGGAGCTGAATTCTGCCAACAACTATGTGAGCTCCAAAAAGGTACACAGTGTGGGTGACACTTAGATTGGAGCAGCCATGTTAGATCCTGAGCAGAGGACCAGTTAAGCTATGCCTGTACTCCTGCCCATGGAAACTGAGATTAATAAATGTAAGTGTTTCTAAGCAGCTAATTTTGTGGTATCTTGCTATACAGTGGAAGAAAACTAATACAATAACTTAAGGCAGTTAATTATGCCAATGTTCTCAGTTTTCTCACTAATGTATTATTATATTAAAGTATTAATATACTGTAATATTGAGAGGTATTCATGATCATTCTGAAACAGCTTCTGAAATATCCAAGACCACTGTGGGTTTACTTAGTCAGGAATCGTGTTTTGAGTTACTGGCATATGTAAGACATTTTACTAGGTTATGAGGTGACACAAAGGTGAATATTATCCTTCTTGACTTAAAGGAATTGATATCGTGGAGAGTAAGGGAAGATACAAGTGTACATGGATAACAATAATATTATAAAACATACTCTTTAAAAGTGTTTTAAAGAACATATAAAGGAAGTTTTTATGGGCAGAATTTCTATGGAATTAAACGTAATGCATGTAACATGTCTGCCTCAGTATTGAATTCACAATTGAGGTTCAAAAAATACGGCAGTGTAGTCTAGTGGACAGAATAGTGATTTGGGAGTCAGGCAATCCTGGGGGTAAATCCAGTCTCTTGACCTCACAAGCTGTGTGATTACAGCCAAATTATATTAATTTCACTCAATTCCTTCATTGATAGAATGTTTTATAAACTTTGTAACCTTACTTTGATTAGGAGCAAATTATTTATAGCATGCTCCACATATTATTATGATACTCCATTATTGCTGTTGGAAAGAATGAATTAGAAAGGGTGAGCTCTAGTAATAACCCTGATAGCAGATGAAGAGTGCTTGAAGTTAGTGGCAGTGAAAAAGAGAGTGAGAGTGGATTAGAGGTATACAGGAAGTAGAAGAGAAAGGACTTCGAAAGTGATTGTACATGGCAGGAGATGGGAGAAGGGGAAATGAAAGAAAGAAGTAAAAACATAACAGTATGGCATTCTACATTTATAATTTATTATATCATTTTATCCTATAGTCTTTAATCTTGTAATAGTAGAGCATAGTCATACTTCAAGTTCAGCAGGAGAATTTCTCTCTCCAGACTGCTAAAACTGAGTCTCATTTAGCAAGGTAGTGATTGTCCCATTCTGGTGAAACCCAGCTCTTTCGCATTCTTATACTGATCATAGGCAAGTTATTTAATCTCTTTTACCATTCTATTTGTAAAATGGGCATATGTATTGATAGTATGTACTTCACATAATTGTTGTGAAAGTTCACTGAGTTGCTATATAGTTTAGAATAGTGCATGTCACAAGAAAAGTGCTTTGTAAATATGAGCTATTGTAATAGGTATTACCACTAAAATACATTAATATTATTATTATTTAGTAATAATGATTACATCAGTTGTTAGTAAATAAAATATATTAAATGCATCAAAATATGTTAAAATACTAATATTTTAATAAAAGATAAAAATATATGTGTATTTTCTAAAATACATGGACTATACTAATTACTACTCTAATAAAAAAATTATGTTTAATAGTGGCCACACAGAAATACATCATTAAAGAGTTCTGAAATTATGATCCCTTCTTTCTATCCCACTTTCTATCCATCCACTCTTCCCATCCGAGAGCCTATCCATTCTCAGGACCCAGCAAAAACAGTATCTTTTCCATAAAGTCTGTTTACTTACTGAGTTTACTTACCCTCTGATATTTCATTAATATATTTGCATTTCTTCTATGGCACTTATAACTTCTCTCTCATTGTCCCTGGTAGAAAAGTTCTTATCTTGAACTGCATATGATAGAAACTCAATAAATATTTGTTGAATGGATGCATGAATTATGAGCATTATTAGGATTTATAAGAGCCCTTAAGCCATTCACTTGCCTTACTGTATTAGTTTCTCACTAGTGACAGAGTGCTGTTCTAATTCATAAGAGGAATTCTCAAAATAAAAGATATCAACTACACAAAACAGCATAAGTTTTCAGTTGTTCTTACTGTAAATGTGTGTTCATGGAGAACCTCTGACCATCTTTTCTTGGACAAAATGACAGTGAGTTGCAATGGGCTGAAAGCATGATATCAGTAAGTGGAGGCAATGCTACTGCAAATTCTGTAGGCAGGAGTGCTATGTATACATTTAAAAATTATTCCAGGACTTTAAAAAAGTCCGATTTAAAAATATTATACACTCTACTAAGACATCCTTTTGGATTTGGAAGTAGATGTTTGTTTTGTATATGGTGGAGAATGGTATTGAGTCTTGCATTCAGAAAATGTGTATCTTCTAGTTGGACACTTGGAGCATCAGATGCTTCATTTCAAGATGTCAAGATGAGGAGACCCTGTTTTTCCTTGACAACAAGAGTATAGGAATGGATAATAATATAATAAGTAGTTCTTAGAATGTATGAATGGGACGCTTTTTGTTACTCAGAACACGTGCTTTTTCTCTTGTACAATAGGTATGGTTGTAATTATCATATTACCTAGCCAGTTAGCTATTCTGTGAGACTGTGATTATGCAGAGTATAGAGAGAACTTTATTTATGAACTTATTCTCAAGAAAAAGAAAAACAAAAGCAAAAAGCTAAGCCAGCACATCACCTAATTCTCAATGTAAAATAATGCAGAAGTGCGGAAGATGAACATCTGATTTGTCACATCTGATACACTAATGTTTTATCCAAAAGGAAGAACACATTGTAACTTGCTCAGTCATCTGCATAAACACCACCTGGCCCTTTACAGGCACCTACTCAAGTAACAAGAATCAACGAATGGCAGCTTTGCTCATAGCCTTTTCACCAGTAGAAATAGAAAAACCTCTATTCTTCCTTTAAAAACAAATTATTTACGAGTATGTATCGAAATAACAGCATCTAATACATTTTCTTTTCAACAGCCTAAGATCTAGGTGATTAAATGGAAGCCCGTGGAACCTTCCATATTAGGGAATATATGATAACAAATTGCCTAGTTCTTGAACAGCTAAACAAATTCATTATCCTTTTTTAGAAAAAAGGGTAGATCAAATGAGACCTTGTGCAATTGAGTATTTATTGTAACATGAAGCCACACCCCTGCCCGGGGTATATCACACTTGATGAGTCTTGCATTGGAATAGCTTTGGTTTTTAGTGTAAAATATTTTGCCAGAAATGGGAGTTTTTTTCCCCCTCTGAACTGACACATTCTGGTTGTATGCCTCAGTGAGCATACCTTTGTGCTACATTACACACATGGAGGTAGCATCACATTTTCCAGTTGTACTAATATAAAAATAAGGAAGCTGGATCATCAAGTACATTGTACCAGTCTTGCATGTTTTCAAAGGAAAGTAAGTGGGAGGATGAATGACACCGATAGGCTGTCATAAAGAAAAGGCTGAGAAAAGCAAAGATCACTTGCCTTTACATTTTAAATTCAAGTTGGCTAACTAGAGGGTGACAACTGCCCTGCTTTCCCTATTGAGAAAACCTTGCCAAAGTCTCAGTGTATTTCTGCCGACAGAGGATAATTGACTAAGTTAGTCTTCTGGATGTACCAGCTTTTTGTTTTTGCTTTATTTTGAAGTGTCTTTGAACTCTAGTCTTGGCCCTCTGTTTTACTGTGGGATATCCCTAGTCTCCAAAAGTTCCTGTTTTTAAATATGTCTTCCAGTTATCCACCACCCTAAATTCTTCCTGAAAAGTGATGTTTGCAGCTCTTTCATGTTGGGTTTCTGGATCACATGCCTTGAGTTAGTGCTTCCATTAATCGCTTCCTTATGCATCTATTTGGTGGTGGGGGTGGTTGGACCCTCTCTGTTTTTGGACTTAATACATTATGGTATTATGCAGTTTAATTGCCCAAGAAATCCATGTCAACCCAAGGCAAATATTTAATTTTGTTTACACTGTTCAAGTGCATCTTTCATTTGTCTTTCATTTGGCATAGAATCCTATATTAATTGTATCCTCTGATTCATGGTGAAAAAGAATGCCTGGATTAGGGAAGGAGAAGGATTTTATTCTTTTCCCAGTTCCCAGTGCAGTCTGGAAAGTAATTGTATACATTCATTTATTCTACTAACAAGTTTAAAGTTCTTCCTATGTGCCAGCGCTAGGCAGAGAATAATAAAAGTAGACATGGTTCCTGACTTCAGACTTTATAGCATAATAAGTTTGAACAAATATCCATGATTCCAGAAATATTGGCACGTTTTCTGCTTCTGTGTCAGGAAAGTGTGTCATTTCAACAATTAATACATTTCAGCAATGAAATTATATTTATCATCATGCTAAGTGAAATAAGCCAGACAGAAAAAACAAAGAACTGCATGATTTCACTCATATGCGGAATATAAAACTGAAAGCAAAGAAAAAAAGAAATGAACAAACAAATAACCCATGGACACAATCGATAGTTTAATGTTTATTTGGGGACGAGTGGGTTAGGGAGGGGAGAAAGGGGAGGGGGTGGGAGAGGA
>PVJL010002927.1:0-120469 GCA_004026885.1 Lyroderma lyra
ACTCCGGAGGAGGCGGGACCAAATGGGCGAAGAGGGCGTTGTCCGCGTTTCCATTGGGCGGCCTGGCGTCGTCAGGGAAACGTGATGTTCCCGGAGTTGGGGGCAGGGCTTTGTGGGAGGTCGGGCTTCCGGGGCGGAACGTCGGCCGCGGCGCTCGCTGTCAGCTGACCCACCACCATCTTGTCCGCCATTTGCAAGCTCGGCGGAGCGTGAGGGGAGGGGAGGGGAGAGCGGCCTGTCGAGCGGGTTCCGCCGCTGCCGCCCCGGGGACTGCCGCCGGCCTGGCCTGGGAGCCCGTCCCGCAGCGGCGGCGCGGCCGGCAGCGCAGCGCTCCGCGGGCGGCAGGAGCGTCCCCTGGTCCCCCGGGCCTCCCGGGGCTCGAGCCTGCCGGCGGCCGCAGCGATGGCCCTCAAGATGGTCAAGGGCAGCATCGACCGCATGTTTGACAAGAACTTGCAGGACCTGGTGCGTGGCATCCGCAATCACAAGGAGGATGAGGTGAGCCCGTGGCGCCGCGCGGGTCCGGTCTGGCTCTGCCAACCCTGATCGATCTCGGCCGGCAATAGCCCCTGAGGCCCTGCTCCCTGCTCGTGCCCCACCTTTCCACAACCTGGGCGCCGCACACCCTCTCCTTCTCTAAGCCTGAAGGCCGAAGGCGGCCCTAGACGCGGTTCTGGGACCCCCACCTCCGTGAATCGGCTCGCTTAGGGGACCAAACCGCTGAGTGGCCCCTTCCTGAAGCCTCAGTTTACCCATTCGG
Source organism: Lyroderma lyra (assembly GCA_004026885.1). Classification (NCBI taxonomy): domain Eukaryota; kingdom Metazoa; phylum Chordata; class Mammalia; order Chiroptera; family Megadermatidae; genus Lyroderma; species Lyroderma lyra. The sequence goes on from PVJL010002927.1 coordinate 761, forward strand.
CAACGAGGGCCCGCCTCCCCTTTCGGCGGATAACCCAGGAAGAGACTTCGCAGGTTCCCTCAAGAGGCCGCCTTCCAATCTTGTGTTTCTGGATCATCTGTTCAAAATACCGGGTCCGGGGCCCCGCCCTAGGTCTCTGGACTCCTGGTTGGAGGACCCTCCTGTCCGTGAGCCGCCCCCAGAGGAACCCTTTACGGGATTAGTGCGTGTCCAGGTCACTCCCTGGGGCCTGGACTTGGTCCTTGCCTCGTGAGCACGTGTCCCGCGGAAGTTGGGGCCGCCCCTCTTAAAGAGGGAGGGGAGGCAAAGAGTGTTCCTTCCCAAAATAAAGAAGCTCCCCCAAAATAAATAAGGGGTCCTGGAATAGGGAATCTTACTTCAACTAGAAACTCAAAAACCAGGGTGAGGGAAAGGTTTTCCAGAAGTAAAATGTAACCGTGGGCATCATTTCCTTTCTTTCTCCCCTCCCCCATTCTGTGACCTAGATTTAGGAGGAATGGGGACAGTTAGTGGCCACCAGACCTTTGGTTTCATGGAAGAGGCCTAGCCCTCCCCTGGAAAATGGGACATTAAAGAAAGCCAACGCTTCACAGACTGGAGACAGCGACAGAGACAGACAGACAGACTGCCCTGAGGAGAGCAGCTCTTTGATACTGTGCAGGTCCCACAGACAGATGCTGACGCTCTCCTCACAATGGCGCCCTGGGAGTTGACTTTACCGAATGGAAGGTGCAAAGAAGTTGAATTTGCTAGGAGGCTGGGGGCGCCCTCAACGCTCGTTCCTCTGCTGGGAGCCTGAGTTCCTGCCTTTCTGTAGCACTTTTTCAGAATTGGTGTGACCTCGCGGAAATGTGATTAGGTTATTTTTGCTCCTTTCCATCACCTTTCCCTTCCCCAGGTTTTGCCTCATGTTGGAAGCTCTCCCTAATGATAGTCATTAAAATGTGCAGCTAACTCTTATGCTGATCTTCAGTTTCTTTCTGAGTTGAAAAAGTAGCTGGTTGACCTTTATTCTGAGCGTAGGCTAAGTAAATTTGATTTCTACCCTTAGATTTTTTACTTTGCACTGGTTAACCTCCCTAATTTTCCCCTCTGTTCAGTGGATGTTGCTGAGCAGAAACCTGTTCAGGATTCAAAGGACAGGCCACTGGGTCTTTCCAGCAGAGAAACACACTCCAGTTAGGGCACCTGATTTTTTAGGAGGGTGTGTCCATCATCACTGGGCAGTACCCTGACTCTTGGTTTATTCATATGGAATTGGTAGGTTGATCACATCTTTCCCACAGGCTTGGGACCCATTAAATAGTTGTAGTGATGATGGAAGCATTTTTCAAATAGCATGGGGTCAGGCTGGTGTTGGAAGTCCTTAAAAGTCACAGGTTTCTGCATGGGTCCTGCTCCGGCCTGTTAGTGATTCCATGGTTTCATCATCAGACTGTCATAATCTCTAGTCTGATTACTGAGGTGTCACTTCTGACTTCCAGTGTTCATCTCTGTTCTTGTGGGAGTGCAGCCAGTGACTCTGCTAGTTCCCCCACACTGTGAAATAGGTTCTTCCTCCCACCCCACTGCATCCCCACAGACACTTCTGATCATATACTTTTTCTACGACAGTACAATTTACCCCCAAAGTTGACTTTTTATAATAGATTTTAATGAGGTACCACAGAATTGAGGCTTAGCAGTGACTTTGAAAGCCATGTGGAAAGTGAGGGTAATTGTATGAAGTTTTGGAGACCCAACTCCAAGTTCCTGGGCCTATTTTAACTGGGTGACCTGGGGAGAGCCCATGATCTGTTTTCTCGCTTTTAAAGTGGGGGTGATGGCTACATTCTCTACTTAGGAGTGCTTATAAGGATGCAGTGAAGGCGTCTGTGAGCACCAGAGAGCACCTCAAGAAGTTGTCTACCTTGCTATTTCCAAAACTCAGCCTCTGACCCCATAGTGGGTTATGAATTCAATATAATTGGTTATGTTAAAAAAGAAAGAAAGAAAAACTGGAAAATCCAAGACTGCATGCAGCATATAGAGTAACTCTTGTTTCTTGATAAACTTTTATTTTGGCTGATGATACTAAGCATGTACCTATGTGTGTGTATTGAGTTGCAATGAAGAACATATTTCTTAAAGTGAGTCCCCAACATTTGAAAAAATAGTTGTCTAATTCACATATTTATGGAGTACTTAAATTTATTATTCTTAAGATACACCAAGGATAATGTTGGCACATAAGGGGAAATCCACTGGTAAATGTCCTTGCTTCTAGAGTTGGATACGACTAGGAGAAATCTCAAGTGACTCAATATTTCATTCTCATGGGCACTTTTCATATTTTGGGGGGAACTTTCTTTTTAATTTAACTACAGTAGACTCAGTTAACCGGCACCCATGGGGTTTGAATAGTTTCTAGTTGCTTGAGAGTTACTATTAAAAATGGCCCTAACTAATACCCCACACTGTACCACACCGTACACTCTACTGCCTTATATTAATATTGAAATACAGTAATTAAGAGTAAATGTAGACAAATAAAGACAACTTAATGTAATACAGTTTTATTATAAAAATAGCTTTGTGAATACAGTGTGCTATATTAGTTAAATGGCAGTCAATAATGAACTTCACTGACAGATTTTTTTTTTTTTTTTAACTTCAAGTAACTTAGAAAACATACACACATACACACTGAAAACTGTTATAGCAACCCATGGACACAATCAATAGTTTAATGTTTATTTGGGAACGAGTGGGTTAGAGAGGGGAGAAAGGGGAGGGGGTGGGAGAGGAGGGAGGGGAAGCTTAATATAAGGTGATGGAAAGAGAAGTCACATTAGGTGGTGAACTTATTATACAACAAATTGACAATGCACTGTAGAATTGTATGTCTGAAACCTATGTAATCCTTGCTAACAGATGTCACCCCAATAAGTCTAACAATAAAAATGAATTTTTAAAAAAAAACTGTTATAGTAGGGGTAGAGAGTTTACTGGATAGACATCGCAGCAGGATCATCAGAAGTGGATATGGTTGGCTATAGATCTGCATCAGTAGATGATGCTGTACTGGCAAACTTGCATGCTGCTTTTTTGAAAAATGAACGAATATCACATTGCTTTGAGGCCCTATGCCTGCCTCTCAGCAGTCAGGTTTTGCGTGAATGTTTAGCTGCATAATGTGGAAAAGTGAAAAAGGGTTGCTGTTCTGCAAAAACTATTAGTTTCAAATGCTGCAGTAGCTTTCTGCCAGGATACTTTTTCCACCCCATACCCATCATCATCTCTCTTCCTCCTCTGCAATATTCATTTTTCCATGATTCACAACAGCTTCTATGATGTCTTCTGTATTAAGTGTATGCATTACTGGAATAGCTTCATCCACAGCAAACCAGTCAAGTTCATCTTAAGACAAATTCATTTTGTTGTTAGCAGAGTCACCTAACTCACAAATTTCATCATAAACTCTGCTGCTGGCTGCTACACTATTGACTGGAAACCATTCAAAGTTTCAAGGATTGAAAGACATCACCACTGGCCACAACTTTATCCAACATTTCTGTAATGTTTCACTTATCAGAGAATCACAAGCACAACTGACAGTGTAGATAGCATCTTTGAGATTCTATTTTTTCTGAAAGTCCAGAATTGTCCTGTTAAAATTAGTCATTTTTTACATGGTCATCCCTGTAAAACATTTTTAATTCTGTATCACTCACTCCCTGATCCATTGGTGACATCAGACTTGTGACATTAGCTGGAAGATAACTATGAAAATGTTGGCATTAATGAGCTCTGTTGCAGGAGGATGTGCACGACATTTATCCAGGAACAACAGAACTTTACTATTCTCTGGTATTGCTTTCTTTCATAAATTTTCTTTAACACTGGTGACAAATGAATAATGAAACCACTTGTTAAAATTTCTGCGTACATCCAGCTGTTACTCTGTGCATCATAATCTACAGAAAGGTTAGTTATGCCTTTTAAGCACCATGATTTAACAAATTTGCCAACCACACACAACTTTACCTTATGATTTCCTGATGCATTTGCACAGGTAAGCGCAGTTATATGCTCTTTATTTAGCTCGAACCTGTGAGCTACCTTCTCATTACCACCAGCCAAAGTAGAATTAGGCAGACACTTCCAAATTAATCCAATCTCATCTGCATTATAAATCTGCTCTGGGGTCAAGCCATTTTCTGCAACCAATTCACTAAATAAGGCACAAAATGAAGAATCAGCTGATTTCTGCTCATCTGACAAGTCCAGTTTATGGATGCCATGACAAACCTTGAATTGGGTAAGCCTGCCACTTGAAAATAAACACTGACCTTCAATGTTGATTTTTCTCATGGAATTCTCTCATTTTTTCCTGCAATAGGAGTCCAGAAATACAACCACCCTCAGACCTTTTCAGCAAAAACCACTCATGTGGAGCATCATCAGTCACTTCCATTTTCAGTTTTTGAAGAATATGACACTTTTCCACACTCTTGTCACTCTCCAACTTAACATAAAACTCTTTACCTTCTGAGACTGAACCTTAATGTCATACATAGATTGTTGATGAATAGGCCATTAAATTCCTCCATGAACATTGCACAAATCTCACCTTTCTCAAGCCTCTTACCTATTTCCATCTTCTGCTTGAGGGTAAGCACTATGCTTTTACGCTTACTTGGGACCTGTTTCAGCATACTTTGGGTTGAGTGAGAACACAAAATTTTAATAATAATAGATCCAACTGACTGGTGTGTTTGAGTGGGAGATAAACATGGTGCTTGAAGCGTGGACTTATAGTGCAGTGCACCAGGTTAACCTCCTTTTCTGCTAGAAATTGATTTCATTTTAATTTTTATTTATTTAAAGAATTCAGGTTTTTTGTTTTTTGCTGGTTGCTTGAGAGTGTCAGTTGCTTAAATATGTCAGTGATATGTAGCCATTCATATTTTATATCTTCAAATATTTCTAATTTATATTTGTAACATAATTTTCTGGATCTAGATCACGTCTGCATATGCTGACCAATTTTTTTCTTCCTCTTTTTTTTGGGGGGGGGGGGTCCGTGGGTAGCTCCCCAGCTGGGAATCAAGCCCAGGCCGTAGTGCTGACAGCACCTGTGCTGAAGCCTTAAGCCACTACTCCATCAGGGAACTACCCCAATTTTTTTTCTTGTAAAAGTAGGAATACTCCTCTGTTTGCAGTGCTGTATGGAAATAAAAAATTAATATAATCACCCTTCCCATGTTCCTCACTTTAACTTCACATAACTGTTTTAGAGTTCTGTTTAGCACTTCCAAATGAGTATAAAACAGATTCTTTTCCATATTTTATAACCCTTTTCTTTTTCCATTGGTGAGGAACCATCAGCCTGCGCAATTGTCTTATACCTAAAACTAAGGTTCAGGCAGGGTCTTCCTGAAGGTCAGCCACTCTCTGGAGGTCTATTTGTCTTCCCAGTGAGTGCTGTGACAGGCAGGGACACTGTCATTGGGCTCTCTTTCTAGCCTTACTCCTCAGGGATATGTTTTTGGGTAGACACTTCTGAGGCCTATGATGTTGTCCAGGGTCTCATGCCTCCAGTATTTCTGATGATAAGCCAGCAGCCATTCACATCCTTGCTCTTCTGTATGCAGCGCATCTTTTTTCTCTGGCTGCTTTGAAGATTTCCTCTTTATTTTCAATTTTCGGCACTTTGACAATATCTGTATGGGTGTGTGAGGTTTTCTTTTCTAAAAGCTTTGCAGGTGCTAAGCTTCTTGAACCAGTACACTTAAGGTCTTTCACCAAATTTGGGGATGTTTCAGCCATTATTTTTTCAAATATTTTCTCTTTCCCTTCCTTTTCTGGGACCCCAGTTATATGTATGTTATACCTTTTGTCATTGTCTCACAGTCCCTGAGGCTCTGGTCATCTTTTTCAAACTTTTCTCTCCTTCAGACTGGATGATTTCAATGGTTCCACCTTTGAATTTGCTGACTTTCTCTTCATCTCCAACTTGGTGTCTAGTCTATTAGATAAATGTTTTGTTTTAAAAATGATCTTTCAGTTCTGTAATTTCCATTTGGTTGTTTTCTGTCACTTTCTCTGCTGAGATTTCCTCTTTTTATTCATTCTGAGCATATTTTCTTTTTGTTCCATGAGAACATGGTTACAGTGCTGACTTCACATCTTTGTGTGTTAATTTCAACATCTGGGATCTCTTAGGTCTGGTCCCCTCATTGGTTGGTTTTTCCTTCTTGAGTGTAGGTTATTTTTTCCTGTTTCTCATTTTGAATATTTTTGAATTGTGCCCTGGAAACTGACTGGGACCTTGTAGAGACTCTGGATTCTGTTGTGTTCTCTGAGGGAAGGTGTTGATTCTGTGGGGAGCGGTTTGTTTGCAGGCTATTAACATGTCTAGGCTGAGACTCCAGCTCTGCCACTCTTGCATGGGGCACAGGTCTGTGAGATACGTTTATTTATTTAGCTTTAGCTGGGCTGTGTGTAATGTACCTTTACGTGCATCATTCTGGGTCTTCCAGGGATTTGGGCTAAAGTGTATATGCACAATGTTGGAAACCCTCCCCCCCCCAACTCTCTCATCTTTGGAATTTCCCTCCTCATTTTCCAGTGGCTATATTTACCCCAAGCTCTGCTCTGGTTCTTGAAGCCAGTTGGACGTGGGTCTCAGCTGTTTTATATGGTGTAGAAGATAAAAGCTACAAAAACAAGACACTCCCCAGTGCTTTTTCTTGTTTCTCATGGCTCCAGAAGGTTGTTAACACAGTACTTGTGGGGGGCTTGATCTAATGGGAGCTGCTCAGACATGACCTTAAGTGGACCCTGTCCTACCCTCCTAAAAGCTGACACAGGCAGGTAGGTGGACCACATTGTGTTTGTTAGCCTGTGAACATTTGGGTTGTTGGGAGTTCCCTGATGGTGTAGTGGCTTAAGGCTTCAGCGTTGGCGCTGTCAGCGCTGAGGCCTGGGTTCAATTCCCAGTCAGGGAGCTACCCACATACCAAAAAGCAAAAAAAAACAAAAAACAAAAAACAAACAAACAAAAAAAACATTTAGGTTGTTTCTGCTATGGGGCTGTCACAATCATACATTTGGTGCCATTGTATTGGGCACCTTTGCCAGTGTTCTCAGGGAGCCACCTAGGAGCAGGCACTTTGTCACCCTTTTGAGGAGCTACAGACTGTCCTTCATAACATCTGTACCATTTAACACTCACCTGCTGTGCATGGGTCCATTTCTCCAACACTTGTCATTGTCTTTTGTTCTTTCCCTTTTAAATCATTAACAGTCTTGATCCAGGAGGCAGGAAGGGGTCATTTGTGTACAGACATAGGAGCTAAGGTCCCTTGAGCAGGATTTAGTAATCTGAATCCCATTGGAAGGATATGGTGACATTTATTCCATTGTACCAACTCTTGATCATAAAATATTCATAGAACATTCTGTGGCCAAGAGAGTCTCAAGCAGCTCTTTACCAAGGGTCTTGAGGTGGTGCCAATGACACATGATGGCAGGAGCCACTGGGGCCACCCTCACAGACCTGGGCCTAGAGCACGCAAGGCAGTGTGTAGGGCATGTGGAGCAGGATCCTATTGTCTGTACTTGCTTTGTGTTCTTGCCACCCTGATCTCTGGGAGGCAGGTTCTCTGGATGGTGCAGCAGGAGAATATGAAGCTGCCACCAGTTGAACTGCTGTTATTGCTGTTGGTCAATAACTGAGGGGGCCTCCTTGTGCTTCATGGAGCACTGGATGGACTTATTCTGAACCCAGGTTTCATTTCTCTTTGGGGTTGCCGTGGTATCCCCCTAGGGGGTGATAGGAGCCTAGCTCCCTACTGCTCCCAGAGGGGCCACATCAGTCACTCTGGACCTTGTGGATTGTTACTGCCTCATGTCAAACCTTTTTGAATGGCATTTTAGAAGTGCTAAGTTAGCAAAGAAACCCAAGGAATTTGAAAACATACATCCACACAAACACATATATACAAATGTCCCCAGCAGCCAATAAATAGAAGAGTTCTATTCACAATAGCCAAAAAGTAGAAGAGTTCCAGGTGTCCACAAGGGAATGGGTAGACAGTGTGGTCTCTTTGCCCATGGTGGGACAGGAACCAAGCACTGATGCTGTCTGTGGCTTGGATGAGCCTTGACATCACTCAGAAAAAGGTGGAAAGCCACAGACAGAGACACCCAGTTCAGCTTGCTGCTGCTGTAGGAAAGGCTGCCCAGGTGACAGCTCAGAGAAAGGGAACCTGGGAGCTAGTGGGCAACAGGCTCAGAGGAGCACACCAGGTGGGCAGTGGGCTGAATGTGTGGCCAGCCAGATATGGCTGGAGTCCTGGGAGCAACCAGATGCTTCGGGCCTCAAGGGAAAAAAGGGCCACACATAGCCAGTCTTCCCCTAGGCCAGCCCCTCATCTGTGCCCCAACACCTGTCTGATCACAGCCCCCAGCACCAGTGCAATCTGTGCTTTGTGTACATTGATGCTGTTCCTGGGTGGCTGTAGGGAACTGGCCCTTCCTCTTCCTTCACTTACTATTGTTTCATCCCTATTCATATGGTCCTTATTTCCCTCAGGAGGATAGTAAAGGAATCATAGGGATCTAACCTCATTGACATTGTTTTAATAACAGCTGTATTAGATGTGCAGTTCAGTGTTTTTAAGTCTACGAGTATTCACAGTTGTGCGACTGTCACCACAATCAGTTTTAGAACATTCCATCACCCCAAAAAGCAATCCCCTCCCCATTAGCAGTTACTCTCCATCCCCCTTTCCCAGCCCCTGCAACCACGAGTCTACTTCCTGTCTCTGTATTTGCCTGTTCTGGACATTTCACGTAAATGGAATCAAATGCTATGTGGCCTTTTGTTTTGAGTCTCACTTCTTTCTGAAATAATTATGCTTAACTCTTTTAGCCAGGCATTCATAATTTCTCAATTTCTTTTCCTTTTAGGCAAAGTATATCTCTCAATGTATTGATGAAATCAAGCAAGAACTGAAGCAGGACAATATCGCAGTAAAAGCAAATGCAGTCTGCAAGCTGACATATGTAAGTGTCACAGCGCTGTTTGCTTAGGCAGCGCTTCCAAGCCATGCCCTGGTCCTGTATTCCTCGTACTATCAGTCCAGTTGTTGACTCCAGCATCCTTCCACTCCTCCACTCATTAGTCCATTGTCCAACTTTTCACCTGCCAAACATTGATTGACACTGGTAGCTCTAGGACCTGGCCTTGAGGCACACAGGGCTAATTCTTTAGAGTCAAGAGAGAGAGACATGCCATAATTATTATGTGTCGCAGGGCATAGTGGAGCCCCGGACCCATAGTCCAGTGGGATCCTTACCCACATGGAGTCCAGCAGGAGTACCCTCTGCTCCCCTGTGGACTATGCTGGGAAGCCTAGTGGGTGGAGCTCTGAACCATCCTGAGTAGGTTCTTTCTCTGCAGGGTTCCCTGCTTAGACACAGTTCCTCCCTGATCTGTGTGAGAGACGACCGGGCCAGGCACCCCCTCCTGGCCTCTTTCCTGGTCAGAGAAAAAAGACTTGGGGTTTGTAGGTTGGCTATCCCATTACATTGTAGGTTTTAGGAGTATTGTTGTAGAGACTTTTACCCAGACACAGACCACTAGTATTTCATCTGCAGACATTCATCCTCCTGTAATGTTTGGTTTATCCACTTGTAGTGTTTGTTGCTCACCTGTCCCTGTGTTTTCAATGTGAAAACCAAATTGTCAGAAGAAATGAAATGCACAGGGGTGTGTGTTGGGTGAAGCCTGTGTGTTCAGACTGTGTGTGCTTTGTGAGCTGGGACAGGATGCTATGTGTTAGGGCTTAAGCTTTGGCTAGTGAGAAAGTCGCTGTCCATCCTTTCTCAACAGTTGCAAATGTTGGGATATGACATCAGCTGGGCTGCCTTCAACATCATAGAAGTGATGAGCGCCTCCAAGTTCACATTCAAGGTGATCTTTCTTTGGAGCTTGAACCCTGTGGTGATGGGGACTGGGGTGGGGTGGGTCCCTAGTGGAAGAAGGGGTGTCCCCTGGGCATCCTTACCCACAGGCTGCTCTGAAAAAAACAGAAAACACTGGCGACTCATTTCAATCAAACTTTAGCCACTCAAACATCACACCTTCACAATTTTTGTCAAATTATTTATTAATGCAATTTACATAATACTTTTAATTTTAAACAATGTCAATGAAATTATGGGTTTATAGGATTGGTTATATATTTTATCACACAAAATAAATTTGTAACTTTTCAATAAAGAAAGTAACCAACTGGATTTCCCTGGTGGTGTACTGGCTTAAGGCTTCGGCGTTGGCGCTGTCAGTGCTGCGGCCTGGGTTCGATTCCCGGCCGGGGAGCTACCCACATACCAAAAAGCAAAAAAAAAAAAAAAAAAAAACAACAACAACAACAAAAAAAAAGAAACTAACCAAACACTCACTGATCATTTCACCCAGAGACCATCATTCGTCACCTTGTCCTATGGTCTCTTGGTGATCATCTGAAGGATCCTCCTCGTGAGCAGTTTGGGATACTACTTCTAGCTTAATAAAACATAAGCATGTCTCCTGTTTTAGTAAATATTCTGAAAAACAATTTCCAGCACCCTGTCTCATTTGTAGGTGCTCTGTAATTTTCATCAGTTTATTTGATTTTTTATGAGAATGCACACTGGCCAGGTAGCTGAGGCTGATTGTAGCCCTGAGTGCCTGCCTATGGGTCCCTGCTGCAGTTGGGCCCAGGACAGAGTCATCCTGCCTGCTGGTTACTCCTGAAGAAACAAAATGCCATACTTGGCAGAACTGGGCAGTATTCTGCACGTGTGTTAAAGCATCATATACATGATGCTAGGTAGCCATGTCAGCTTGGCAGAGAGATTTGAATTTTAGACAACCCAGCACTTAGTTTGATTTACCGCGTAAGATCATAAAAGCAGTTCCTGGCTGACAAGTAAAAATGCAATGTTAGTAACAGGACCCCATGTTTGGCAAACCTTAAAGGAACATGGTATTTCGAAGACCACACACTCTAGCTTGTAGAGATTTAAAGACCCCCAGCTTGGTTCTGGAATGACTTCCCCATGCCCACCCACCTATGGCCCCTTAGAGCCAAGCTCAGAAGGGCTGGGAGCTTCCCAGAAGGGCACTCTGTCCCCTTGTCTCACTTCTAACACCTTCATTTATTGGACTCAACAGCGCATTGGCTACCTCGCTGCTTCCCAGTGCTTTCATGAAGGCACCGATGTGATCATGCTGACAACAAACCAAATCCGCAAGGTAGGCCACCCCTCCTATAGGCCTTACGGCCTCCTTGGCCCCATGGCTGGGCTCCTTTGAGCCCCTGTGTGAGTGTCTTTTCTCCATGCTGGTTTCTCTTTCACTTGTGTGAGTAGAAAGGCTGAGGTTAGCAGGATCTCACTGTCATCATTCCCTTAACAGAGCAGTCCTCTGCCTGCAGCCTCATCATTTCCAAGAGACACCCAGAATGGCAGAGCAGGTCTGCTCTTTGGCCTGGGCAGGTGGGAAAGGTAGAGGATCCCTGGACTGCCTCTTCTCCTTTTCACTTCTTGGTGTTGGAGAGCTATCTTCATGCTCAAGCTCCTCCTTTCCAGTCCTTAGGCTTGCTAGAGTGCCTGCTGAGGTGACACCACCCCACCCCAGCCCCGCCTCAATGTAGGGGCTTTCTGCCCACTGGATCTTTGAATCAGACCATGTGTGTACTTCAGTCATGTGTTTTGAAATAGGTTTTGAAGATCACTGAGTACCAGATTTTCTCATTGGCCCCAATATTTGGAACATCTTTTGTTTCCCACTTCATTGCGGAATGGTCAGAGAGAGTGTCGGTGAGAATTGGACACCGCAGACCACATGTTGGAGGCCGTAGCTCCAGGCTCTCAGTGACCAGATGCCAGGGACAGATTCCCCTGAGCTCTGGTCACCTTACACAGTGACCTGGTGACCTGAGCATAGGCTCCTGGGTGGACACTGTGAGCAAGCAGTCTGGCTGTGTGGGTACTGGTGCCCAGCACACAACAAGATGTGGGTCTGAGAACTTGACCCTGCCATACTCAGTTCTGAGGGGGCCTGATTCACAACTGTGGGCCAGGTTGCACAGTAGTGGTGAGGTTCATAGATGCCATGGGGTGGTGAGGGGCAAGCTTGGCTTGGAATGGCTTTGGAGAGAAAGAGGGGAGGGCTGGGCAAGTGCTCTGGGCATGGAGTGCTGGGACAGTAAATGGCAGGATAGCAGGAGAGAGGTGGATGGGGCGGGGGGGGGGGATTCTTTCCGCCTGGATACCTGGAAGCTAGCCACCTACCAAGGCCCATCTTTGGTTTTCTTGCTGGTCATCTCAACACATCCTTTCCCCTTTCCCTGCACTTGTAACAACCTTGATTTAGACACAGATTTGTCACTGCTTCACACTGAGATGTTTTAGAGGTGGGTCACTTAGATGTATCCTCTGGTGAAATGGTCCTAGCCTGAGAAGTCATAATTGAGCAGATGATACAATCTGTTACAGTAAGATCTGGGCAGGTGACTTTGACTGCTGTCACTGTTCCCTCTGCCTGTTGCTGTCTCAGTCTCGTGCACAGGGTCTATCTTTACATATAGCTCTAGCCACGCCTGCCACTACCGTTATTCTCTATTCACATTCCCAATGTTGACAATTCTCATGTGTACCATTTTAAGTGAACCTGAGACTTCTGGACACAACTGCCACAGACCTCCCCACTGGGGCTGAGCTTCCTCCCACTTGACAATGTCTGAGTCCTCTCCATAAGTCCCCATTGCTGAGGAGCTCATGGCAGCTCCCTGCGGTGTCTGCTGCTCTGCTCAGCCCTTTGTGAATCAGGCTGAGAAGCAAAGTCCGGCTGGTCATGGACCAAGTTCTGTGCTGTGGCTGGAGGGATTTTAAAAGCCAATGTTTTCACATCATTACCAGTCTAGAACCTTAACTCTTAAAATGCATCTTGGTATATTTTTACAACATATGTATGTATAAAACATTTTGAGGGGTTCCTTAGAAAATGTTACCACAAAAGCAAGTTTGTGATAGGAACACTTGCCTAGTGTTGAGAGGCAGCACTCATGCGGTCTGTCTCAGTGAGAACTAGAAATGGAGGGCTGGCTGCAGGTGAAACATCAGAGGAGGGGAGGGCAGGTATGCACTCCTCTTCACGCCTATTTTTCCTGTTCATCTGGAAGATGGGGCTCAGGCCAAGTTTTCTATTTTGAGGAGGGGCCCAGAGGTGTGGTCTCTGGCCATTGTAGGAGAAACATCCCAGTGGAAGCAGAAGTGCCAAGACTCCCCTGCCATGTGCCCAGTGGGTGGCTGTAACCAGTTGGCCTCACCGTCTCCTTGGTCCTGGGTTCTTAGGGAGGGAGCCTCTTTGAGAGCCCACCCTCAGTCACACCCCTGGGACTAGGACTATGCAGGGAACAAGGGGCAGCCTTCCTCTTACATTCATCTCCCTCTTCTCTTGGTGACAGCAAGGAACTGTCTGTTCTGCATTACACTGCGGGCCATTGGGGGCATAGGGACCTAGGAGATGCACGATCAGCACCTGCCCCTAACCCTTCTTCCTCCCTTTCCAGGACCTGAGCAGCCCCAGCCAGTATGACACTGGTGTTGCACTGACTGGCCTATCCTGTTTTGTTACCCCAGATCTTGCCAGAGACTTGGCTAATGACATCATGACATTGGTGAGTTTGTGAGTATGCTGCCACCCCTGGGCCTTCACTCTATGAGGGGATTTGGAATGTACGGGTGCCTAGAAAACCAAGGCTAGAATGTCATACCAAGAATATTGGGGCATGTGGAAATGGGCTGGGGTCCCCAGGATGAGAGAGGAAATTGAGTCACTGTCATCCCCTCTATCACTGGTGGGGCCTGGCTTGGGGCCACTGTCATTCTCACATTCTTGTTTCATCATCTTTGAAATAGTCCTGCTTGCGAAAGGGGTGGGTATCACTGGAGGGCGAGGTCTGGCTGAGGGTGGTCACCTGCATGCATAATCAGGAACGTAACCTATCAGTTACTCTCTTACTGAGGCCTAGGTGATGGTAGCAGTTTTCTCACCAGGCAACATGCTCAGGGTGATCCTTTCTTTGCTTCTTCATCCCTGATGTCATTCATTTCTATCCAGCAAAAGTTTGACAGCTCACAGCTCAGAAAAGCATAACTCCAGCCAATCCTAATCTCCAGGGTATCCAGAATGTCATTCTAAATCCAGGCATCCTCCTAGAAATCATGGCCCTCAGACCCTGACTGCACTAGGTCTCCAACTCCTGGGTAGAGGGGTGTGGTGGGGAGTGACTTCTTTTTTTTTTTTTTTTTTTTTTTTGCTTTTTGGTATGTGGGTAGCTCCCTGACTGGGAATCGAACCCAGGCCGCAGCGCTGACAGCGCCAACGCCGAAGCCTTAAGCCGCTACACCATCAGGGAACTCCCGGGAGTGACTTCTTTAACATGATCTAAGGTTAAAGCCTCTTGGAAGCACTATCCTTACACAGTCAGCCTGTTTGCTATGCAGTGGACAAGTATCAGCTCATGATTTCAGTCTTGAGGACTGTTAGTGCAGTCAACTTTAAGATCACGGCTGCTTGTTGTGCATTGTCATATCCAGATATGGCCCTGCCTATTTATTTGTGCCTTGTGGTGTCAACTTCTGTACTTAAGGGCAGAGGCGATATTTGGACAGACCTACCCCACCAAACTAAAAATATTGACCATTAGGCGGTTTCAGAAAGTGTGCTGACCTGATCTGGGTGACAGCAGTTAAAACCCAGAATTGCTCACGGTGCATATTGTTGCTAGGCCCTGGGGGCTGTGGCAGCTTTCTCAGGAGGAGGCTCCATGGGGCCTTGTCAAGTGGGACGTGTGCCTACCTGGGGGCGAGAGGCCTTCCCAACCAGAGCAGGGTCCCACAAGGACAGAATCCAGGGCAGTGCAATGTGGGGGCATCAAGTGGACTAAGACCCAGAGGAGGGGAGCCTTTGATGCCCCTTAGCATCCTACTCTAGGGACAGGCCTTGGTAGCTAGAATAGTGAGCTGTCACCATTGATGGGCAGAGGCTTTCCAATGTGACCTTCCTTTTATCTGCCTCTGTCCCTCACTGGATCCCAGTGAACTTAGGAGGAGGAACTCAGCCTGCAGATGGCATGCCTAGAGTCATAGACACAGGGAGACAAGTTTTAGTTCCTCTCAGGACACCATTGTATGATCTCTGGATTTGGTGGGGCTGCAGAACAAGTGTGTAGGTGGAGCTCACAGGCCAGGGTAGGAGAGAGGGTTTTCTTCTGGGGAATGGAGGTGAAACATGGCAGTTGTGAGAGGGGGTGCATAGAGGTGTACCAGGGCAATTTGGGAGGTAAGCACATGGGTGAGTGGGGGGCATTGTGGGAGGTGAGCATGCAGGTGTACAAGGCAGTGTCAGGTGAACCTGATAGCATTTGCTCCTACAGATGTCGCACACCAAGCCGTACATCCGGAAGAAGGCTGTGCTGATTATGTACAAGGTGTTCCTGAAGTATCCCGAGTCCCTGCGCCCTGCATTCCCCCGCCTCAAAGAGAAGCTCGAAGACCCCGATCCTGGTTTGTTGGTTTGAATTAAGATGGGGACTGTCTGGGTCCTGCCTGGTGGTGAGGAAGCTGTAGGTTGTAGAAAGTACTGGTCCTGGGACCCCCACCCTACAGACTCCCACCAGAGGCACCACCACAAAGTTTTTGGCACCACAAGGCGCAGGTTGGGCCCTGGAATCCTTCATCTAGACACCGATATCGGGGTGCTGGGTATGTTCACCTGCTGGATGTTGATCTTTTAGGCACACTGGAAAGGGCCTGTCTGGCCACCTGTCCACACGGTAGCTGTCATGAGCCTCCACCTCCATCCCACCACATGGGCCTCATTGCAGCCTGCCCTCCACCTGTCCTTTTCTGTGACTTCTCTCATAGGGACACCCTGTACTGAGCAGCTATAAAATAGCTTCTGTAGAACCACTGTGGGTTCCCATGTGTCTCTGGGATCTCCTCTGTGTCATGGGGAATTGCAGGGTGAGGAAAGTTCTGGTTGGGGAAGTAACCAAGGCAGGGAGGCACAGCAGGCTGGGGACAAGAGTGGTAGCTGCCCTGGGTAGAGGGGAATACAGTCACTTCACGTAGTGGGTATCCTGATCCTGGAGTCACTTTGATCCAGCAGGGTCGGGCCCTGCAGCCTTGGGCCCCCTTCTGGCGGTGGGTGGGGTGGGTGGGTCATTGTTCTGATGGGTTAGAGTTTGAGCTGTGCCCACAGGTAATGAGTGCAGTGCCCGCTACAGCAGAGGCCCTGCACACAGAATGGCCAGCCTGCTGAAGACCTCCCTTATTGATGAAGGCACCTCTTGCTTCATAGGGGTCCAGTCGGCAGCGGTCAACGTTATCTGTGAACTGGCCAGACGCAACCCCAAAAACTACCTTTCCCTAGCCCCACTGTTCTTCAAGCTGATGACCTCCTCAACCAACAACTGGGTCCTCATCAAAATCATCAAACTGGCACGTGTCCCCGACCTTCCCTCGTTTCATGTGTGGAAAGGCCATGGGGATGTCCTGGGAGCTCTCAGTGCAACAGGGTGGGGGATGGGGTTGGTCAGCCTAGTTGTATAGAACCCCAGACAAGCAGTCCTGCTTTTGCTGCCTGTGACCCATTGGCTTCTTGTCCCCTAGTTTGGTGCTCTGACCCCTTTGGAACCGAGGTTGGGTAAGAAGCTGATCGAGCCTCTCACCAACCTAATTCACAGGTGAGCCTGGGGGCCCCATCTGCAGCCCCACCCACTTAGGGCAGGCCTGTGCTCCCTGTGGGCAGCCCATGCCTGGGAACAGTGCACCCAAGGGAAGTCTCAGGATCAAGAAGCAAACACACACAATGTGACTTTGCTTTAGACTATGAGCAATGTGTCAGTACCCGCCAGTTACCCTCCCAGGATATGAGCTGGGCTGGCTTTCCCTCTCATTCAGTTTTTGAAACAAGAAAAAGAAAGGTGCACCACTCAGCTCCCTGGTCACAATAGACCTTGGTGGTCTCAGTGAAGAGCCTTAAATGCTTATGTCACTGGCCAATGCTACAACACCACCTTGGGTGCCTGTGGTTGAATCGAGGGGGCCGAGCAGCAGGTGGCTCAGTAGATCAGCTCCCAGGTTCCCCCAAGGAGGCAGCTGTAGGAGGTGGTAGGAACCTGGACCATGAGGCTACATCAGTCATCACATGCTCTTCCGAGTTAGGTCCAGGCCTTAAACAGATCTCTGCCATCCCTGGGCTTCAGTCTCCTGGTTTGTAAACTGATCAGATGTTAAAAAGTAATTAGGTACAGATGTCTGATTTGAGACTTGATTTTGGGGGGGGTAGGGGGAGCGGTAGATCCCTGGCTAGTAATTGAACCCAGGCCGCAGCGTTGAGAGCGCCGAAGGGACTTTTGATTTTAAATGAATAATGAGTCAGAGTTTACAGTGTAGCTGTGCTTTTCAGAGAGGATTAATAAGAGGCTGTCGTTCATGTGACCAGAAACGTAGACTGGCTCTGATGGCCCATGTTTTCTGAGACACAGTGGTAATAGGGCTTGAGAGCATCACCTGTGAAAAGATTAATGGATAGATGCACTGGGTGCTCATCTTGGTCATCATTCTGGGTTGTGCTCCCCATATCTCCTAGGCGCCTTGGAGGTAGTGTTAAGGCTGTGGAATTCCATGTTCTGCCTTCCTGTGGGTGACCGTGTCCAGCTGCTCCTTGGGCTTTCCCATTGGAGTAGAGTTAGGCAGTAGTATTCTAGGCTACTAGAATCTTCTCCATGCTGCCAGAGCGCATAGAGAATTTGTCTTTCTTCATGGGTGTCACACAATTTGAAGGTTAGGCAAATAGTTGCCCATGACTGCCTGTGGTGACTTGAAGCAGGGTACTTTTGTTCTTTGGAGCATCCTGATGACTCAGATTGAGAGCAGCCTCTCTAGGCCATACTGACTGGGCAGAGATGCTGGGTGTCAGGAGCATGGATAGCAGCCAGGACCCACCCCAGCCCCACTTTGGAGAAGAGGAGAGGGAAGAGGGGGCTGGGCCAAAGGGCAGTGGCATCCCTGATATGGCTTTCAGACCTTAGGTCGTTGCCGTCACAACTATACTTTCCCATACACAGTGCAGAGGGGCACATCACAGTCCTCACGTCTTCTGGTTTCCTTCTCTAGCACGTCTGCCATGTCCCTTCTCTATGAGTGTGTGAACACCGTCATCGCAGGTGAGAACTGGTACCTGGTTCTGGAAGGGGGCTCAGGTGGGGATGGAGAGTACTTGTCCTGGTGGTGGGGCCTGCGACAGGCCGGTTCCTAATGACTGTCCCCAGGCCCTATCACCTGGGGTTGTAGGTTCCTAACAGGTCCTCAGTGCTGGGTATTTACTTACTCCTGTTGCTGAGCTATGCCCAGCCCCATCTGAAGCCCCTGGAAAGTGTCACAGCCAGAGACTACCCTCATTCAGCCCACCCATGTCAAACCCTGCCACTCTTGGCCTACTCATCACACCCACGTTGGGCCCTTGTTTTTTCTGATTATTTTAAAGCAACCCTCTGGCATCATCCATTTTCCTCACAGGTACTTAGGTGTAGGAGTCCACAGCATACAGACTGTAAGATGCAGTCACATGTACACCTCAGGTTCCCTGAGAGTCTGTTTGTTGGGGTCGGGAACCGGCCCAAGGCCATGCAGAACACTGCAGACATGTGTCCATATGGTTGAGGAGTTAAAGGCCCTTCTACCCCATATCTATTGGAACACTATTTACTGCCCTTGAGCCTGGCTGGCCATGCCCTGGTTCATCATCTGGGCCTCATGTTCCTGCAGCCAGGTGTCTTGTAGACCAGCAGTGGGAGCTGGCAGCTTGAGGGGCTCAGCCTCTTGCTGCCAGCCTGTCCCTTCCCAGGGCTGTTGGGAGGCAGCCTCACAGACCTATGGACAGCCTTACATGTGATGATGGACAGGAAGTTGGCTCAGGGTCTGTGCTTTGTGTTTGTAACTGCATGGTTTGGGCCATGAGTGTCCCTGCAGCTTAGTGACAGTAAGGGAGAGGAAGGGTGGGCATGTGAGGCAGGCTGGTGTCTGGAGGTAGAAACCACAGACCCCGGAGAGTGAGCTACTACATCTGGAAAATCAGTGAGGAGGACCAGTTGTGGCAGAATCAGGTGACCCTAGAGACAGGTTGGGCATTTGGTGCTGCAGGGAGGGTGATGGGCCTGTGTGAGGCTGTCTAGGAGTTGACACATCACGGGGTTGGGGAGTCTCAGGTGATTGTGCCAAGTGCCGGGCAGGAAGGTATGGCCTGATCTCTACAAGACTGCTGTGGGTAGACACCTAGTGCTCTTGGGCTTTAATCTGCTCTCTTAGCCACAAGAGACCCAGGCTTTGCCTAGGGTTCTCAATGGGTGCCCAGCACGTACGAGTTCTAGACTCCAGGAGAACGGGTGCTCAGCATGAACTACATGTTTACAGACTGTTTAGGGACAGGTAGTCCTCTAACAGCTGTGTTTGAGGGTGGTGGGAGCCCCCAAAGTCAGACACCTTGGAGGACCAACCTTGTAGCTGGCCTTCCCCGTGAGAGCAGTTGGACTGCTGTGTTAACACTTCTCTGCACAAACGTCAGCTGGGCCAGACAGTTACCAGTGTGGTGATATTTCTGTCTTGGGTCCCTTCCACTGGGCACACAGTGGGCACATGGAGCGGGTTCCTAACCTGAGGTTATCTATTTCAGTTCTCATCTCCCTGTCCTCCGGCATGCCTAACCACAGTGCCAGCATCCAGGTATGTCCCAGGCCAGATATATGGCACAGGGTCCTAAGGATCTGCCACTACTAGGCCTCTTCTCCCCTCAGTACCCCATCCCAGAAGCCTCTGCCCCTGTGGTCTTACAGAAGCTGGCCCACACTCACACACTGCCATCATTCATGCCCAGTGTCCTGCACTGTACCTAGGGGCCCAGGGTTGCTGCATTCACCATAGCTTCAGGAGACATAACCAGTGTTATCTCCCCATTTGCAGCTTTGTGTTCAGAAGTTGAGGATATTAATAGAAGACTCCGATCAAAACTGTAAGTCACTCCCCTCCCTTTGTGGAGCTGTGTGTGTTCCCACTGGGAAGCACGAGGCTATCTTGTAATTAATTAGGGTGGCTCACAGCTCCCTGGTGGCTTTGCCAACTGGCATAAAGCAAACCTGCTGGCCATTTGCTTGTGTGCCTACATGCGCTCTTCCTTTGTAGACATCATTCTGTTGAGAGGTTCCATCCAATAACACTACCTGGTGCCTGACTGCAGTGGCCAGGGCTTCTGAGGTCTGGGCCTGTTGGCTGTTCATCTGTTTGTTTAGAGCAGGGTATGAGTAATGGGCATGGCCACGTGTGCCTCAACTTCATTCCCAGAACAGGTTTTGGGCTGGACATGGCCTGCAGGCTGCAGTTAGCCACTCCTGGTTTAGATGATCTTGTATTGGGGCTGGTTGGTGGTGGACAGTGGCCTCAGGTATATGAGATTCATTCTGTCAACTTCCTTGGTGCAGGCTGAGCAGGAGGATGGGTGTCATGTTCATGGCCACACTTAGAAAGTGTTGGTGACACTTTGAAGGATAGCAGACGTAACAGCTAGAGTGCTGAATGGGCCGGGAGACCTTCCTTTCTTAATTTCCCACTCCAAGGCTGATTATCCCACTGCATCCTCCAGAATACACTTCACGTTTACCACAATGTCCAGTACAAGGGGTCTGGCCATGAAACATGTTCACAGGGTGCCCAGTTTGTCAGGGCTGGGCAGTGGACCATTCTGCAGACTGTTGGCCCCGAAGCCTTTTGGGGCACATCCCGGGTTTAACCACATCTCGCATCTCCTCAGTGAAGTACCTGGGGCTGTTGGCCATGTCTAAGATCCTGAGAACGCACCCCAAGTCTGTGCAGGCCCACAAGGACCTTGTCCTGCAGTGTCTGGACGACAAGGACGAGTCCATCCGGCTGCGGGCCCTCGACCTCCTGTACGGAATGGTGCGTGCCCCTCCCGGGTCGGGCGCTCACTGCTCCGTGTTCCTGGCCCAGCCCTGCCCTGCCCTCACCAGCCCCCTTCCTCTGCTAGGTATCCAAGAAGAACCTGATGGAGATCGTCAAGAAGCTCATGACACATGTGGACAAGGCAGAGGGCACAACCTACCGGGATGAGCTGCTCACAAAGATCATTGACATCTGTAGCCAGTCCAACTACCAGCACATCACCAACTTCGAATGGTGCGTCCCCATGACATAGGGTATAGGCAAGCTTCACTGCATGCATCTCAATGGCTCCCTTTGTCCCTCTCGCAGGTACATTAGCATCCTGGTGGAACTGACCCGGCTGGAAGGCACCCGCCATGGCCACCTCATCGCTGCTCAGATGCTGGACGTGGCCATCCGCGTGAAGGCCATCCGCAGGTTTGCTGTGTCACAGATGTCTGTGTTGCTCGACAGCGCCCACTTGGTAGCCAGCAGCACCCAGCGCAATGGGATCTGTGAGGTGCTCTATGCAGCTGCCTGGATCTGCGGGGAATTCTCCGAGTGAGTGAATGCAAGGCCCAAGGGTCTATGCTCCTGAGGTAAAGGGATGAGGGAGTGTGCCTGGCCCCTGCGATACCAAAGCTGGGTCTATAGACCCATTTCCCCAGACCCAGCTCCCCTGTTGAGATCATTCTAGCCACTTTCTCTTTGGAAAGTCTACAAACTTTGAAACCCAGGACCTGCTGTCCTACAGGCCTGGGGTCATTTCTCAGGTTTCTTCTGTCTCCTGCTACCAGTTGTCCATCACAAATTCATGCCAGCGAACAGTTCTTTCTTTTTTCCTCCTGACTCTTTTCATTTGGCTACTCCAGGATTGTCATGTTGTTGTCATGGTTTCCTCTTTCAGATCCCTCCCTCAACCCCTGACACTGGGTAGGCTCTGGAACACGCCCACCCAACCCCTTTAGCTGGGTACCTTACCCCTCTTCCAGTTCCTGGGCAACCCCACAGTGAGGAGTGGGGTGGGCACATGCTCACCTGGCTTCCCTGCCCTCAGGCACCTGCAGGAGCCCCAGCAGACCCTGGAGGCCATGCTGCGGCCCAAGGTCACCACCCTCCCTGGCCACATCCAGGCTGTGTACGTGCAGAACGTGGTGAAGTTGTATGCGTCCATGCTACAGCAGATGGAGCAGGACTCGGATGCAGAGGCAGCCCAAGAGCTCACGCGGCTCATGGTGGAGCGGCTTCCCCAGTTTGTGCAGAGTGCCGACCTGGAGGTCCAAGAACGGGTACGTGCCACCAGCCCGGGCACCTCTGAGTGAGCGAGGTGGGAGCTCAGCAGGGGCAAGACTTGTGGACAAATCAGACATGATTTAAGGGTGTGTGATCAGGTTTGGGGTCATTGAGCAAGACTTGGGTTGATAGGTCCGGGGGATGGCAGATTTCTAGTGGATTCTTAGAAGTGGGGTGCTGCTGCTTACCACAGAGGAGTTGGTTTGGCACGAGCTGTGACCATAAGGGTGACAGCCAAGGGTGACAACGTGAGCATTGCTGGCCAGACACCTGGCTTCTGGCACCCTGGTGACAGTGTTCTCAGTTCCCCAGACCACACACAGTTCTTTCTAGTGTTCAGTGGACCCCGGTGCCCTCTGACATTGAGGGCAGGTGTGTGACATTAGCTTGTCCAGTGGCTGGGGACCATGATTCCTATGTCAGGCTGACTTTAAGTGCTGCAATCCTGGGAGCCCTGAGTTGGAGCTGCATGATACTGCTGGGCATGTGGGGCACAGCCCCGTCTGGGTGGTTCTCTTGTGGGATGGCGCTTCTGTTGTGACCCCTGAGTCTTGTTGTGTGGCTGATACTTTCCTGGGTGGGCCACTCCATGGCCAAAGGCCTCTCATGGAGCCTCCAAGGTGGCCTCATTAGGGCTCTGGCTAGGAGCAGCTGAGGGTTGCCTTCCCCAGGCTGGGCTTCCATATGGGTTGACTTATGCCCTCTGGTGGCTGAGTGAACTCCAGAGCCCAGTTCTCCATGAGTCACCCATGGCTCCTCTGTCACCCCTACAGGCATCCTGCATCTTGCAGTTGGTCAAGCATATCCAGAAGCTTCAGGCCAAGGATGTGCCAGTGGCAGAAGAAGTGACTGCCCTCTTTGCTGGGGAGCTGAACCCAGTGGCTCCCAAGGCCCAGAAGAAGGTTCCGGTCCCCGAAGGGTAAGCCATGCAGTTGGAGACAGGGTTCGTGGCCCCAAGAGTGGCAGTGTGTACAGACTGAAGAGGTACAGGAGGAAGGGCCCCCATGCCTGAGCCCCCTGTGATCTGAATGGACCCCATCACAGACCATACCGGGTACTCACCAGTTCTTGTGGGGTCCTATTGATCCCATTCCTGGTGCCACCCCCACGAAGTGGGTCTGCTTACAGCCCTCATCCACAAACCTCAGGAGCAGCATGAGTTTGCATGGGAGCCTCAGGATATGGGGAGAGTCTTGAGTGGCAGCCCAGACTCCAGGGTCCTCTGGGCTCTGCCTCATCTGCTGTGACCCCTGCTATGAGTGTCCCAGGCTTGGACACATAAGCCAGAGCTTCTGTGTGACCTCGCTATGTCCTGCAGCCTAGACCTGGATGCCTGGATCAATGAGCCACCCTCAGACAGTGAGTCTGAGGATGAGATGCCCAAGGCCATCTTCCACGATGAGGAGCAGCGGCACGCCAAGCAGCGGCTGCCTGAGGCGGACGAGGAAGAGCTGGCCCGGGTGAGCCCCTCTTGGCATCAGAGTTGGATTTTGTTGAAATAAGAAGCTTCCCTTCCCTTGATCCCAGAGCTCCCTGCAGGGACCTTTAGGGGCCTGATCTGGCTCCCGTCTTAGCTGTGCCTCCATCCTTGAATTGAAGATGATCATACCCACCTCCTAGGGTTATTGCCACCTGCTGCCTGTCCCCACACCTACTCCTTCCCAACACCAACCTTGGTTTTTCTGTCGGTCAAAGGCCCACATTAAAAGTATCAAAGGACCAGGGCCTCCACTTGAGGCATGGCGTGTGGAGGTGGCCCACGACTAGGAGGAAAAAAGCTCATATTCCACGTGTTTACTGACCTTGAATCCTGTCTCCATAGCGTCGAGAAGCCCGGAAGCAGGAGCAAGCCAACAACCCATTCTACATCAAAAGTTCCCCATCCCCCCAAAAGGTGAGACCAGCCCAGAACATTGTCCACGGACATTTCCTCAGCCCCAAGGAATCTTGGATATTTTCAGTGGCCACCAGGGGCCACTGTCCATAGGGGCAGCAGTGGGCTGTCTCAATAGATCCACATGGCAAAACTGCGAGGGAGTTCCCTGACACTGGGACCTGGGAGAAAGCCAGTCCCAAGTTTAGTGCCCAAGTTCAGGCTGCTCTGACCAACAGGTGGTACAAGGCTGTGGAGGTGGAACCTGATGGGGAGGGGTGTTTTTGTTGGTTTGTTTGTTTTTGGTTGGTTCCCTGGCTAGGATTTGAACCCAGGCCACAGTGGTGAGAGTGCCGAAGCCTAGCCCTACACCACCAGCAAACCCCCAGAACATTCTAGATATAGGTCTGGGGTAGCTCCCACTGCCTTCTTTGGCAACTTCTACCCAGGGGATCCCCATCAGGGTTCATTGGGTTTCCCCACAGGCAATAGCTCCATGTGGCGGGTGCTTGGGTGTGTCCCCACTTAGGATTGTTGGGTCCGTTGGTGACTCTGCTCAGCCTACTCAGGAGCCCTCAGACCCTTCCCCACCCTCTCTGCATGAGGGCTGTGTTTCCACACCCCACTGACACCTGTGTCTTCTGACTGACTGATACTGCTATCTAGGGGTCATCTGCTACTGTTTACTTGTCTAACTTGGACAAAAAGGATTCAGAGGGGAAAATGGATGGACATACTTGTTCACGCTGCAGACAGCTCCCCTTTATCAGCACGCCTCCCTCTCTGGCCACCATCATCATCCCACTTAGTGATGCCTGTGTTCCCTCTGCAGCGGTACCAGGACGCACCAGGCGTGGAGCACATACCTGTGGTACAGATTGACCTCTCCGTGCCTCTGAAGGTGCCAGGTAAGTGTCTGTGCAATGAGGGATAGCAAATGGCATTGAGACTGGAAAATCCCCTGGCAGCAAGGGTGGTGGGACACCTGGAGCCCAATTCCCTGGATAGCATTCAGAAAGCCCCACCTGCATCCAAGTGGCTCAAGGGACAGTGTTTGCTGCTTGTTTCAACCTCTAGTGCAGATGGGGAGGGGGTCCCCGTGAGCCTTGGTGGCCCAAGCATGGCTCCCAGCCACGTGAGGCTGAGTGCTGTGCCCTTCCACAGGGCTGCCAACATCTGAGCAGTATGTGAAACTGGAGGAGGAGCGGCGTCATCAGCAGAGGCTGGAGAAGGAGCGCCGGAGGAAACGGAGGAAGGAGAAAAAGGGCAAGTCGCGGCGCCACAGCTCACTGCACACAGAGAGTGATGAGGACATTGCCCCAGCCCAGCAGGTGGACATCGTCACTGAGGAGATGCCTGAGGTCAGACTCCCTCCTGCCCCTGTGTGACCCAGCTAGTCAGAGGGCCACACTCAAGCAGGCCTGCCCTTCACCACTCTCTCTGTGCAAGCCTCAGGGTGGAGGTGGGCTGGACATCCCCCCAAAGCTTCCACTACTTCCTGTGGCATAACGTTGCTGACCTGTCCTGACCTCGCTGCCCATTCTAAGCACCTGGCCCATGTCAGATGCCCTCATGGGTGAGAAAGGGGGTGGGGTTCCTGTTAGGCCTAAGCTTGGGGTCCCATAGGAGGATGGGTGAACTGGACGTCAAGTTTCTCTCTTCCCTCAGAACGCTCTGCCCAGTGACGAGGATGACAAAGACCCCAACGACCCCTACAGGGCCCTGGACATTGACTTAGATAAGTGAGTGGCAGGGGGGGACGGGGGGCTGGGCCTAGGGTTTGGTATTTTTGTGTCCTCGCCATCCCCCTCTGTCTGTGTTTTTTACATAACACCTGTGGACAGAATGGGTGGTAGAGGTCTCCCTCTCTTCCAGACCTTATCACAGGCCACACATGTGTTGAGTGGCAGAGGTCACATGTGGGAGGATGGGTCTGGGGTCTACAGATTGGCAGGCAGCTCTTCCTTTGACCTGCTCCCCACTCCCAAGGCCCTTAGCCGACAGTGAGAAGCTGCCCATCCAGAAACACAGAAATGCTGAACCGTCCAAGTCCCCTGAGAAGGAAGATATGCCTGTCTTTGAAAAGAAGAGCAAGAAACCCAGGAAGAAAGAGAAGAAACACAGAGAGAAAGACAGGGAGAGAAAAAAGGAGAAGGAAAGGAAGGTGAGGCCTTGAGACTTGTACCTGTCAATCGAGGGGATGGGAAGCCCCACCAGCTGCCCTATGTGCAATACCAGATGTTTACTGTGTTCACATGCACGTTGATCCATGTGGCCTTGTGCCAGGGGGATCCTGTCCTGCTGCTTTGGCCAAGGTCTGTCTTTCTGTGGTTTCAGAGTGAGGACTTAGATTTCTGGCTGTCCACGACACCACCGCCTGCTACTGCCCCCAGCCTGTCCATGGTAAGAGCCTTGGGGGCGGGTGCCCTGTGCTGACCCCACACAGTCCTCTGGATGTGTGCATTTCCTAGCCTTGGCACAGCTGCCTCTTTGGGTACTGCCACAACAGCTCTCTCCCTCCATCATTGGACCTTCCAGCTCCCCAGGCCCCAGGGGTGGGTGATTGTCAAACTCTCATGTACGCGACCCAGATTTGAGCCAGCTCCCATGCCTCCTGGGTCTCGCCCAGGCAGTGACTATAGTAGTGTGGGGCTGGTTTGGCAGCTGGTCCTTGGCATAGAGCCCAGTACCCCTGACCTAGGCAGTAGCCTTGAGCAGTTGTTTTGTGAAAGAAGGTAGGTGGGGCTCAGCAGTAACCCCAGTTAGGGCCCAGTTGGTCTCAGGCTAGGCCTCTTCTCCCCTCTGCCAGCCACTTGCACTTCCTGGTAGCCACACACCTATCTGCTGACAAAGCACCTGGCATGCAGGTAGAGGCTGGGAGGAAGAAGCCCAGGGTTTGTCATTCACAGGGTGTCCTGGCATGAGGGCAGGTTGGCTCTGTCCCAGGCCCTGGCTACTCTCAGCCCTACCCCTGGGCTTCCTGCAGGAAGAGCCAGGCTTGAACACTGTTGTCAATGCTCCTGCGGAAGAGTGTAAGGAACTCAAGAGACAGGAGCAAGATGACGAGGAGGAGGAGCGGGAACCTGAGAAGGTGAGGGTGCCCACTTGGCCATCCTCACAGGGTGGGCCATGTGCCTGCACTGAGGGCTGTCAGGGTAGAGCCCGCTCCTGGGGGAGGAGGTTGGTCTCCTGCTGCTCATATCCCTCCACTGGGGCTGTTGGGCCTATGACAGTGATCTCCTGTCATTGTGCTTAAGACATTCTGGTTTTCCTAACAGTTTTATTGTGTTATAAATCATATCACGAACTCACTCTTTTAAAGTGAACAGTTCACTGGTTAGTAGTACATTTCTAGAGGTATGCAAACCATCCCCCTAATTCCAGAACATTCCATCATCCAAAATAAAACTTGTTCTCATCTACAGTCAGTCCCCACCACCTCCCCCAGCCCCTGACAACCACGAACTCACTTCCTGTCTGTGGATGTCCCTGTTCTGGACATTTCACATAAATGCAGTCACACACTCTGTGACCTTGTGTGTCTGGCTTCTCTCATTGAGCACCGTGTGTTCAAGGTCCACCCACACTGTGGTGTCAGCGCCTCACTCCTTTTCATGGGTGAGTAACACTCCTCTGTGTGTATGGCCAGCACTGTATATCCATTTACCCATTTGATGGACATTTTGATTGTTCCCACCTCTTGGCTATTGGGAATCTGCTATTGTGAACACACATGTGCAAGTTTCTGTGTAGACACAAGTTTTTCTTCACTCAGGTGAGCTCTGAGAAGTTTGGTAGTTGCTGGGCCATTGTGTGTGGATTAATGCTCATTTCCCTGTGTGTTCTCACCCCTGCCAGCTGGGCCTTGTGCATTCCCTGTGGACTCTGGGGGATTGCTGGCCTGTCTACCCTGATATGTGTGCCCCTTACCTGGGCACTATTGGTCCCAATGTCTCAGGCCACAGGACATGAGGGGAGGGCATCACTGGAGAAGTTTGGGATTGATCTTGACCTCTCCTCCAGCTTCAGAAACCTTCCAAGCATAAGAAGAAGCACAAGAAGAAGGAAGAGAGACCCAAAGAAAAGAAATCCAAGAAGCTGCCACCTACATGTGATGGGGCAGCAGGGCCTGTGGAGAATGGTGCACTTGAGGAGGAGCCTCTCCCGGTGAGGACACTTCACCTGCCTCCTGGAGGCCCCAGCCTCCATATGGGAACTAAGCCAAGTCCAGGAGCCAGCCATGAGGGGCTAGTGGGTGTCAGGAAACTCAGGTTATCTGGGGAGTTCCTTGCCCCCCCCACAAATCTCACAGCCCTAGTATTTTATCCTATGGTACTTGGCAGCCTCGTTCTGTGGGAGGGTGCACACTCTCTGAGGTTCCAGTGACCCAAAGCTGAGACATTTTCCTTTGTTCCTAGCCCATGTCCAACTACTGCCTCCTGGCTGAGAATTCTTACGTTAAAATGGTGAGCAATGTGGGAGATTCAGGGGAGCTAGTGGGCGGCTTAGGGGCTCTTTGCATGTGACAGGAAATGGCTGTGCCTTGGGGGCATCAGCACCCTCATGTCACACCATGAGTGTGACAGTGTGTGTGACTGCCAGGCCTCTTCACCATGGGTGGGGCCAGGGGCTGATGGGATGGCAAACAGTTCTGGAAAAAAGGATAGGAACGAAGGGCTTGAAAGTGCAGACAAAACAGAGATGTGATTTTCAGTGAGGATTTGGGAGCATTCCTTTCTTGATGAGTGTTACAGGCTTCCCCAGGCTCCTGTGCAGGCCCAAAAGGGGCCTCCTGGGCTCCCGCCACGCCTGCTGACCCAGGCCTTTCTACACAGACATATGATGTCCAGGGCAGCCTACAGAAGCATAGCCAGGTTACCGTGTCCATCGTCCTGGAGAACCAGGGCAGCAGCTTCCTGAAGAGCATGGAGCTGAACGTGCTGGACTCACTCAATACCAAGTTGGCCCGGCCCGAGGGCTCCTCCGTCCATGACGGTGTCCCCGTGCCTTTCCAGCTGCCCCCAGGTGAGCCAGCCATAACATCCAGGGCTCTACAGAGACCCCAAGGGATTGTGCTTTCTCGTCATACCACCTTCCTCAGTCTTGGGCACTCACTTGCCTACTACCAACGAGGCTGCAAACCACCTCTTAGGCCCCGCTCTGTCTCACCCTCACCAGGCATCTCCAATGAAGCCCAGTTTGTGTTCACCATTCAGAGCATTGTCATGTCTCAGAAGCTCAAGGGGACCCTGTCCTTCATTGCCAAGGTATGTGGGGCCTAAGGCAGTGCCCAGGCCTGCAGGACCCCCTACAACACTCTGAGTGTACCAAGAACCCAGGGATGGGTGTCCTGAGGGCAAATAAGGTCCTGGGTGGGAGCCCCTCCCAGATCACCTGGATGTGCCTGAGCCCTAGATCTGACCCCACTCCCTACTCCCCCGGCGCCTGCTCCCCCTGTGCCCCAGATCTAGGCTGGCCCCCATTCCCAACTTACCCTGCGCCCCTGCTCCCAGCAGAACGAGGAAGGGTCCACCCACGAGAAGCTGGACTTCAAGTTGCACTTCAGTTGCACCTCATACTTGATCACAACACCGTGCTACAGGTGCGCGAGCCCACTCCTGCCTTCCCCTCCCGCGTTCACCCCCTCGAACCCATGTGAGGCTCTGACCTAAGATATGAAAGGGCATGAGTGTGAGGCAACAGGCTTGTAGTTAGTGTAGGAAGTCCGGCTCCTCTGATGTCAGCAGCTCAGGCCATATAACAAACACCACAGGCTGAGCATCTCCATCCACAAACATTGATTTTCTCTGGGTGCTGGGTGCTGGAGGCTGGAGTCCAAGGTCAAGGTGCTAGCAGGGCTGGTTCCCTCTGAGGCCTCTCTCCTTGGCATGTAGTGACCATCTTCTCCTTATGTCCCTATCCCTCTGTGCATGTCCTGATCTTTTAAGAATAGTCAGATTGGATGAGGGCCTACCCCAATGACCTCATTTTAACTTAATTACCCCTTTAAAGACCCCATTTCCACAGTCACATCCTGAAGTCCCAGAGGTTAGGGCTTCAGCATAGGAATTTTGGGAGATACAGTTCAGCTCTTGACATCTTACAAGACCCTTGAAGATCTCTTGTCACAGGCACACAGGAGGGGTCCCACCCCTGGGGCTGGAGGCTTTATCTGCCTTGATGCTGTGGAGCCTACTGTTGTCATCCTCCCTGTCCTGTGTCCTTCCCACAGTGATGCCTTTGCCAAGTTGCTGGAGTCTGGGGACCTGAGCATGAGCTCAATCAAAGTCGATGGCATTAGTATGTCCTTCCAGAACCTTCTGGCAAAGATCTGTTTTCACCACCATTTTTCTGGTAAGGGATTTGACAGGGCTGAAAGATGGCACAGCCTTTGTACTCACACAGCTCTCCTTGCAAGGCCTCATGGCCTCATCCTTGCTTGGTCTGTTGCAGTTGTAGAGCGAGTGGACTCCTGTGCCTCCCTGTACAGCCGCTCCATCCAAGGCCACCACGTTTGCCTTCTGGTGAAGAAGGTAAGCCTCTGACACCATGTCTCTGCTCTCTCTCTCTCTTTTTTGTAACATAGTTGATGTCATTCTGACAGCTCTGCTGAGGGCCTTGTACCCATGTTTGTGGGGACAGTCAGCCTTGCGTTTTCTGTCTGGTCTTGGCATCTGCACTCATGGCCTCATGGCAGGCGGTGGGAATTTTTTTCCTTTCCTGAGTGTCCTACAAGATGTTTGTAATTCGTGTATTTCTTCCTTACACAATTTGCAGAATTTACCAGGGAAAACCATCAGGACTGGAGGTTTCTTTTTCATGAGGTTTTTACCTACAAGTTCACTTTAATAGTCATAGGATTCTCGATTTCTCTGTTTCCCCTTGCATGAGTGTTGGTAGTTCGTTTCACCTAAGTGACCAAATGGATGTGGGCAGAATCCTTTCTGGCTTTCATGTCTTTGCAATATCCAGGTGATCAGTAGTGATAGCCTTTCTTCATCCCTGATGCTGGCAGTCTGTGTCTTCTCTCATTTTTCTTTGTTCTAGAGGTTATCAATTTTATTGATCTTGTCAAAGATCTTTTTATTAAAAGTCAACTTCTTTTTAAATGTGTTGTTTTTTTTTTTAATAAGTAAATTTCATTGAGTTCTGCTCATCTTTTTTCTTCTGCCAGCCTTGGGTTTATTTTGCTCTTTCATGAGTATCTTCAGGTGAAAACTTAGAAGTTTCCAAGAGCCCTTTCTTTGTTCATAAAGTTCTTACTGCTATAAATTTCTTGCTAAGCACTGCTTTAGCTGCACCCCATATTTCATTTTCATTTCTATGCACTTCAAAACATTTTCTAACTTCTGTCAAGACTTCCTCTTTGACACATGGTGACAAATTCTCTTAGTTATTAAGTGTATGGACCACTAGGATCAGGGATCTTTGTGGCCAATAGACCCTATTATCAGTACTTGATGCCCCTCTTTATGCCAGGGAGTTTTCTTCTGAGGTCCATTCTTTCTGTTATCAGTATAGCCACGCCCACTTTCATTTCATTGATACTTACGCAGGGTATCTTTTACTTTGAGCCTCTCTTTATCATCACATTTGAATGAATTCCTTGTAGACACTATATAATTTGAGTCATGTTTTCTTATCCATTCTGCCCATCCATCCTGTAACTGGTGTCAGATTATTCACATTTAAAATATTGCTGATGTGTTTGGATTTGTTGCCCATTTTGATTTCTGTTTGTTCCTTCTATTTTATTCTTCCCTTTTCCTGCCTTCTTTTGGCCTCTGACTGCTGTTTAGTTTTGGTTTTGTGTATCTGTTGTGATTTGGATTGTCTCCATGTTTGCTGTGTGGTGCTCTAGAGATCACAGCCAACACACTTAGTCTGTGAAAGCCGAGCTGGAGCTGATGTCACTACTTCAGGTGACCATGGACACCTCCCCGCCCAAGTGAGCAGTTGTCTTATGTATTTATTGCATTTGCAGATGTCAAAGACACCATCACAGCACATTGCATTTTTGTTTTCAAGCCTCACACAAATTTCAGAGAACTCGGGAAGAGAGCTGTCAGGTTTGCTTCTCCTCACTTACCGTGTCTGTTGCCATTTAT
Source organism: Lyroderma lyra (assembly GCA_004026885.1). Classification (NCBI taxonomy): domain Eukaryota; kingdom Metazoa; phylum Chordata; class Mammalia; order Chiroptera; family Megadermatidae; genus Lyroderma; species Lyroderma lyra. The sequence continues at coordinate 33,074 of PVJL010002927.1, forward strand.
TTGTTATATGGGTAGTTCCCTGGCTGGGAATTGAATCCAGGTCGCAGCGTTGACAGCACTGCTGAAGCCTTAGCCACTACACCACCAGGGAACTCCCTGTCCTTCTTCTTTCTCAGTCCCTTCTGTCTGAAGAACTTTATTGAGCAGTTATTTTAGAACAGGTCTGTCATCCATGAGTTATATTTTTGAGGGGTGGGGGGTAGTAGTCCCTGGCTGGGAGCCGAACCCAGGCCATGGCATTGAGCACGCCCAAGCCTAGCCACTACACTACCAAGGAACCCCCAACCCATGAGTTCTCTTAGTTTTCCTTCACCTCATTATTCTTCATCTTACCATCCTCAAGACTTCTTTCGTAGCATATACAGTTCTGGCTTTGACAGTTATCTCAGCACTGTGTTCCTGGGCTTACAGTGAGGTTGCATCCTGAAAAATCCATCATAAGTTTAAAATGCTGTGCAGAGTACAAGATCCAGAAAATGCTGCAACACAGCACGTGTGGAACACAAGTTGTTCACCTTAGTGACTGCAGGGTTGACAAGACCCCCAACATCAGGGGACAGGATCACGTCCTATGTTACTAACTGGGAAGAGATCCAAATTCAAAATTTCAAGTACTGTTTCTTTGAAATGCTTTTTGCACTGTTGTAAAGTCAAAAATCATTAAGTCAGAGACTGTCTGTACTTTAAAAATATGTCATTTCCGTTTGGCATCCATGGTTTCTAATGGAAAGCCCATACTGCTACATCTTTATTTATTCTTTTTATAGGGAGTGCAGCTTTCTCTGATTGTTTTCAAGATTTTCCAGGTTTCGGCAGTTAATGATGTGTCTTGGCATTGACATCTTTGGTTTTATCTGTTTGAAATCTACTGAACTTCATGAATCTGCGTTTATGTCTGTTCCAACTTTGGGGAGTTCTGGCTGTTATTAACTAATCTTTCAGCCTGCATTCGCATTCTCCTTCGCAGGTCCTGTGACCTGAACCCACAGCTTCTGCCACTGTTCCTCAGGTCTCTGGGTCTCTGCCCCTCTCCCCTGGTTCCTGTGCTGCCTGTTCAGACTGGATTGTCTCTGTTCACCTGCTATCAAGTTCACTTGACTCTTTTCTTTGTCATGTCCATTCTGCTGTTGAATCCATCCAGTGAGTTTTTTATTTTGCTTATCATTTTTAGGTCTAAAATTTCCCATTGGGTCTTCTTTATACCTTCCATTTCTTGACTGAGACACTGTTTTCTCTATTTCAAGAGTATTGTGTTGCTTTTTGGAGATTCTCATAACAACTGCTTTATACCTGTCAGATCAGCCTGACATCCACCTCACCTTGGCATGGGTGCTTATCCATTGTCAGTGAGCTGAAGTCCCCCGGGTCTTTGTATGCTAAGTAATTTTGGACTATATCCTGGATGTTTTTACTATGATGAGACTCCAGGCCTTGTTTAAGTCCTGTGGAAAATGTTGATACATAGGCTCTGGCTGCAGAACATCTGGTTCCAACCTGTCAGTTTTCACTGGGCTTGGTGTTTTCAGCGTCAGGTATGCTGGCTCGTTAGGGTGAACTCAGTTCATGAAAAGCTTTGCAGGTCACTTTGTCCAGGTTCCTCCTAGGACTGTCCAGGTGAGGGCTTGGTCACCCCATTCTGCCGAGCTCTTCACTGCCACTTCCAGGTCCCGTCATGTGCCTAGGCTGCCCAGGCCACCACTGCAGACCTCCATCTAGGCCACATAGCCCCTGTGGGAGACAGGCGCGTGCTTGCACAATCTACCTAGAGCCCCTCCTTTTTTATTAGAATAGCACATAGTGTGGAACTGCAGCATTCTGGGTGGTTTACCTTTTCAGGGTGACAAATCCGTGTCAGTGGATGGCAAGTGTAGTGACTCCACGCTGCTCAGCAACCTGCTGGAGGAGGTGAAGGCAACGCTGGCCAAGTGCTGAGTGATGTTGGCGAGGATGCGAAGGAGAGATGGTCCCAAGAACTAGGTTCCTCCTGTCGCATGTACTTATCCAACCCGGCGCTATCTAAGGCTGCCGTGTCACCGGTTAGACATCGAGGTCATGTGTTCATTGATTTCTCCTGTCATCTCATCTCCTTTATTTTGATCCTTCCCACTGTTTTGGGGGAGAAACCCCTTTTCGTTCCCAAACCAGCAGTGGCTCCTAAAGCCTGGGCGAACTACACGCCAGCCATAGGGGCTGTCCAAGGAGCAAGCATGACCACCAGCCAGGCCTGGCCCTGGCAAGCCCCAGGTGAGGGGAGCGTCCTGCTTCTGGGAAGTCATCCAGTTCCACAAGTTCCCAAGTACCCTGCCCGGTGGCAACTGGGGGGTGAAGAACAGGCCAGCTGCTCACCACGGTGACATTCTCCTTCACCCCTCACAGCTGCAGGTCAGGTCCTCTGTCCCCAGGGCACATGGTGGGAAGGGGTTGTGCAGGCCACTGTCCATTGCGTTCTCTGTGTCCCACTGCCATGTTCGTGTACTAGGTGGAAAATGGCCACAGACTTCAAGGGTGGGGATCCAGCTGGGACCCTTGACAGAGCAGAGACTAGACTTTGTTTTCATTGTCTCCTGTTCAGTACAATTATGTCTTGGCCTTGTTAGAGGCAACTGGTAGAGTGCTACAATCTGGGTCCCCTCCTCTTGCCACTGAATGTTGCACAGGATCTTTCCCCACACTGTGCCTGCAGCTGCTGGGAGGGCCTCATCCTGGGCTCTGGGCCTGGTCGGGGGGAAGCATGTGTGTCCTAGAGAGGCCAGGGGCCTGCAATGCACCTCACAAGCAGGGAGGGCGAGGGGACCCTGGCCAAGCCCAGTGACATGGAACTTGCCTCAGAGATGATAGTCCTTGATGACATTTTAACTTTCCTTTTGATGAAAGCTGTCACTTTAGCATGTAATCTATTGCAGAATCCTGTGCATTGATTCTAGAATCTCAAAATTGTATGATGTGTTATAAAAGAATTTATTTGCTATTGACATTCCCATGTAAAGGAGAGACATTATCACGCTGCTGTCATAGATTTTGTGTCAAGAGGATCAATAAACTTGCAAAACAGACATTTACCTGTTGAGTCTCCCACCTATGGCAGTATGCGCCCTGGTCAGGGTCATTTCTCCACAGTAGGGGAGGGGGTGATCACATAGCTGACATTTCTGGACAGTCCCCAAGATGTTCAGGGTCAGATAGGGGTTTTGGGGTACCCAGATGGAAGACACATTGTACTGGGGAGCCTGCCCCTCCTGCCCATGTATCCCCATTTCCTCAGGAGATGACTTCCCACAAGCCATCCAGGCCCCTGGGCTTAGGGTAATGGGGCCCCATGGGGTCCACCGACAGCACACGGTGGCTATCATCCTCTCTCTGTTTCCTGGGACCCCACTGGTGAAGGGTGAGCGGTAGGAGCAGATGCTGGAAGGAAGCCCCTGCTGGTGTTGGAATAATTCATGTATCTGTGGCCTTCCTGGTGCTATGTGGACAGGAATAGTTTGAGCAGAATTGGGCTGGGTCAGTGGACAGAAAGACCAAACAACCCCGACTTGAATCCCAGAATGTTGGAGGGTGAGGAGTGATCACAGACCAGCCCCAAACCTGGTTTTAGGCACCCTAATGGGGAGAAAGGCTACCTCCCATTAGTGTCTGCCAGGAGGCTCTTTCCCATTATTCTCTGGGAAAAGGTGTGTCCTACAATGGTGCCAACCCCACAGGGGCTGGAAAAGGCAAAGGCTGAGGTGGCAAAAAGTGGTGACAGAATGACAGGGATCCAGGTGTTCAGCCAGCCCTACTACTGGCCACCTTTGGAAAGGGCGCTTATTCAAGACATCCTAAGAATGCTATTCAACAGTCTACCTGGAATGTCACCATCTTTTTGTTTAACCCTGTCAATTTTTCCTGACCTGAACAAAATGGTGGTCAGCATTCTGTTGGTGAAACCTGAAGCAGGCCATGAAACCTCAGCAGGAAGCCATGCAGGGCCCAGGGTTCTGGACAGAGACTCACAAGTGCCTCCAGGCAGTACTTCTGAGCCTCCCTCCCATTTCTCCCTCTTGAACAGTTGCCCAGTCCCAACCAAGCCTATCTGGGCCCTGCTCCTCCAGAACCCACGTGGAGTGTTTGTAGAAACAACAGTGCACTGGGGTTCCTTGGGCTGTAGCCCCATGTGACCTAGTGACCTGAGCCCCACAATACACCAAGGCTGGCCCTGGTTTTCACCAGGCTGCAGCCCAGCTTTGGAGTCATCCAAAGAACCCACTCACTCCCAAGCGATTTCTGGGTTATCCTGACCAGGTATGCTTAGGCAGACCCACTGGATCTGCTGTCCTGCCCTGGCGCTCCAGCCCATTGCCCCACACGGTTCTCTTGGCCCCCCACAAGGACTGCTCTGTAATGAGAAATAAGTGTCAGAGACATCTAATCCATCCAGTGGCTTTGATCCACTTGGCGTCTGCCATATACAAACCCACCTCCCTTCCCTTCCTCCTAGCCATGCTCAGGCTCTGACGGGGTCAGGGGGACTCCAGGGAACAGCAAGCTGTTCCACAGGGTCAGGCTGGGGTGGGTCCAGTCAGCCCAGCAGACATCATTGCTGTGTCAGGCATACAGAAACTCCAGGGTCAGGTTGGCCAGGTGTGGGAGCTCTAGACGTCTGAAGCTTGGAGATATCAGGCTGCGGGGAGACAGGCACCTCAGTCTTTCCTCTCCCCACTTCCCCCTAAGTGGTGGATCTGTGCTGAGGTTCTGGGCCTCTCCTCCCAGCAGGGGCATGTAATGTTGCACACAGACCTTCAAAGCTGACCTGGGAGGCCCTGCCTGTTTTCTTGTCCCCATCCAACCCTCCCACCACCTGGGCTGCAAAAGGGTCCAAGGTAAATTGGCCACTGGGTTTTGATCCTCTGACTTAAGCACAACCCCTGCCCCTGGAGCCCTGCCCTTCCCTCCCTGCAGCATCTTCCCTCTAGGTGACTCACAAGGCTGGAGTGGTTCTGTATATCCAGGTGGTGAGGGAACATGTTTATTTATGAAGTCACATGGATTTTGCAAAGGTGATGTCTGGCATCTCTCAGGTACAGACAGAGTCCCGCCCCACTGTATCCGACACCCCCATCCATCTGCTGCCACTGACCTGGAAGACCCCATTCATCCCCTCCAATCCCCATCAGGCCAGGGCTTTGGAGAGGATGGGTTAAGGGGGCCTTACCTCATGTTGGCGTCCTGTCTGAAAGACATGATAGGGCCCCACTTTGGGGCTGAGGCTGTGCTTGTGTCCCCCCAGTCCCATCAATCATGGGGAGACCCTCTTAGGTTCTAACCACAGTCGTGCAATCTTCTCAGGGCAGGCGTAAGACCGGATTTTATAGCGGCCATTTAACCAGGATGATCTGCCCTCCTTGTGCCAGACGAGCTCAGAGACTCTGCAGAGAGGAAGTGGTTGGGGTCCTGAGCAGAGGCCAAGTCCTGCCTCCTGATGACTGACCCCCACAAATTCACCCTACTGCATCTGATAAAACTCAAGTTGGGTTTGGGGAGGCAGGAGACTTACTTGTGCCAATTATTTCCACAGTGACAGCGAGTTTGGAGTCAGGGGCCAAGTAGCCTCAGTTGGGGTCCCCTCTCTGAGCCCAGCTGCCTGACTCACATGTAATGGAGGAGACCCTGCACAGCTGTCTCCCACTGTGCCAACAATCTGCAGGAACATGAGGCATGGTGTGGCCCCAAGTTCACAGGACCAACCAGGTCTACCTCATCCTATCCAGGTGAATGAAAAAAGGCCAGGGAGGAGGCACGGGAGGGGGCCCATGGGCAGAGGCTCAAACCCCATGGACAACAGGGCCCTCAGCACAGGTGGCCTGAGCCTACTCACAGTTGTATCCAAAGCACATGACCTGAGTCCTTGCAGTTGCTGCATGAGATGGTCTCATTCCGGAAGATACCTGCAACACACCAGAAGTAACTGCAGCCTCCCCTCAGCCTTTGGGACCCTGCACTGCAGTCATTGAACCCCACAGCCTGGACAAAGTTTCACTCACCAGTGATGCTGACAATCTATGAGGCCTGTGAGGGGGACAAGAGCACAGAGGGCAACTTCTTAGCAGGCCCAGCCTGGCCTCTGCTCCAGCCCACCCTCTCAGGTCTGCTCAAGGCTCAGCGTCTGTCCCTCAGCCATTTGGGGTGGCCCCTAGCCTGGGATGGAGCAACCATGGGGCAAGGTGGCAGCAATACTCACAGAAACTGGTTGGGGGAGGTGGCAGAAAGGACAGGGTGGGATTTGTCTTTCGAGGGGCCCTGCTGCTGCCCACAAGATGAAAGGGTACCTCTCTCGGGACCCTTCAAGAGGCCCTGCTCTGCTCCCCGTTTCCTGCCCTATCCTGTGCCACCTGCAGTCTCAGTTCTAACACCCAGCTGCACTGATGCCCTATCCATATCATTCCAGCCCCAATCAGGCCTTGACCCAGAGCCCCCAGTCTCTACTGGGACTCTGAAATACTCCCGTGGCCCTGGGTCCCCCAAGCCCTGGGCAGCACCTTCCCTTTTCCAGCCCTCATTGACTCACTTTCAATGACTGCATTCTGGATAAGGTGCACCGGCTCCCAGAAAATGGCTCAAAGCTCGCTGGGGAAATACCCTATGGGAGGAGGCAGGAAGGAGGTCAGGCTCAGACGGTGGACGGACGGAAGTGTCCTAGGGCGATGGGCAGCCCCTTGCCCTGATATAGCTAATCCATCTTCCGGTACACGGCGTTCGCTACTTGGTCCAGCTTCTCCCGGGCTGGGGGCGGGAAAATGAGTCGAGCTGCCGGGCAGTGTTGTGCTGGGCCAGGGGAGCGCTTGGGCGGGGCTCCCGCACTCACTAATAATGGGGATGGCCAGGTGCAGCTCCTTCAAGTGAGCAAAGAGCCCTACACAGGGATATCGCCCAGCCACCAGGATTTGAGTTTCACGTGATAGCGGCAGGAGAACTTTTCCGAGAAGTTACGATGGCAATGCAAACAGCCGCGGACCAGCGCCGCGGTCAGACCTAGACACAACAGCAGGACCATGCCGTCCCCGCCGCCGCCGCCGCCGCCGCCGGCCAACCAACGGCGCTTCCCGTACCACGCCCCTCTGCCACGCACCAACCAACGGCGCACTTCAGCCCCTCCCCGCCCTTCATATCACCCCCAGTGCAAGCGTAGTGCCCGCGACGGAAAACTGACAAGGCCGGTTCCGCCTCCAGGGCCCGCCCACGAGCCGCTTTTAAGTTTCCGACCAGGGTCTTCGTCCAGCCCTCAGGCCACGCCCCACGCAAGCTCGAGGCCCCGCCTCACATGTTCAGTACAGCGGAAGTTTCTCTCACAAGCTTCGAGCCGCGAGCACCAGCCAATAGCGTTACGGCCCGTCTTCGATTGCCAGGTAACGTAGAGCACAGGAATCGCGTGCGCCCTCTCTCGATGTAGACGTCCTCACTCCGGCCCCACTTCCGGGAAAGCCTAGGCCTGTAACGGAAGTAGATCCGGCTAGGCGGGTAGGGACGGGGCGGGACGTGCGCGGTGTTCCTCCGCGGCGGGCAGCGAGACCGAGGCTAGCGGATTGTCAGAGAACCGAGCCAAGGGACCGGGGACGCAAGACAGAGGTGAGCGCGGCCCAGCTCGTCGGTCTGAGCGAAAGGTGGGTCCTCAGATGGGGGAATACGGGCGGTGGGAGCTCTAGTCTTTCAGGAGAGGCGAACGCGGGCTGCGAAAAGGACTTTCGGTGGAATTCTTGGCTACAAATGTCACTTAGGGATCAACCCTGGACGGTGCCACTATCGCCAGGATTCCGCTTCCTGGTTTAGATCAAGTCTGCAGGATTTCAGGACTCCCAAACGGGGACCAGCCTTTTTAAAGCGCCCTTCTTGCTTCCTGGTCCCCAGAGGGAACCCCTTCCTGGGGAAGAGCTGTGCGTGAGGTGTGGTCGTTGTCAGTACTGGGGGAAATTTACATCTCCATCTCCTCACTTCCTGGAGGGTTGGCATTTTTTAAAAATGACCATGTGTTTTGTAATGGGGGAAGGGGGGTGGTTGGAAAAATACAGGAAGGTGTAAAGCAGAAAATAAATCACGAGTGACCTACCACCCAGAGAGCAACTGTAAATTTTGAGGTAGGATTCTTCCAGTTTTTTAAAAATTATTTTTACAGAGGTTTAACCCTGCACAGTGCATACCGTCGGGGGAATCTGAATATGATGCTGTGATGTGCATGCTTTTTGGCATATTTCACAGCCCAGTGGCCTTCCTGATTTTGGACTTGCTTCAGTTACACGTGGCCTCCAGGCAGCCCCTTCCTTATTCCTCCCTCCACCCAACATAAAGGGAGCTTTTATCAGTTCATCTGTACTGAATGATGGCACGGGACCCGCCTCTGGCCAACCTGGACAGGGGCCTGCAGCCTCCCTGAAGCCCTGAGCCCCATCATCCCTCTTCCTGAGTTGACGTCTTAAGGACTGAGTGATTTTTTTGCCCCAGTGTTTGCGGTAGCCTGCCGGGGTCTGCTGTCAGAACTCAGTAAATGAGTGTACTGAGTCTGGAATAAGAACACAGTAAGTGGAAGTCCTGGCTACCCAGCCCCCTGCCTGCACCCCTCCACCCCCACCCCGGGGCCACCCAGCTTTCCTCTTCTCTCAGAAAAGGCCCCCTTACCTGCTCTGATGACGGCTTCTTCCCTCCCTGAGGTTGGAATCAAGCATCCATCTCAGACAACACCTGTTCCACTGCTCTTGTCTTCTGACTGGTGGGTTTTTCCTCTCTTTTAAAACCCTTTGGAGCTGAGCTGTCCAGGGCAAGTCATTGGCCACATGTGGTTAGTGAGCCCTTGAAACGTGGCTGTTCTAAATTAGAACGTGCCGTATGGGCAAAATACACACCAGGTCACAGAGATTGGTATGTTCAAAACAGGCAAAATAACTCCTTAGTATTATCTGTTGAGATAGTATCTTGCTTTTGGGTTAAATGGAATATGTTAAAATATTGATTTCAACTATTTGTTTTTATTTTCTTACTTTGCAATGTGCTTACAGGAATATTTGAAATTCTGCATGGGGTGCACATTATATCTCCCTTCCATGGCATATTCTTTCTGCAAATGTATGTCCAACTCCTGCTTTCATAGGCTTCCTTGTTCTCTGCTTCCTGTTTGTGGCTTTAGTAATTTCTTAAATGAGATGAACTACTCAAAGGATTTAGCCAAATGCTTGGTTTGTTGTAATGGGTGAATCGTATCAGCTGTAATTTTTTAAAATAGACTACTTTTTAGAGCAGTTTTAAGCTTGAAGCATAGTTGAGGGGGAGGGTACAGAGATTTCCCAGTACCCCCTACCCCCATATATGCAGAGCCTCCCCCACTCTCAAAATCCCCTGCCAGAGCTGGACATTTGTTACAAGAATAAACCTACACTGACAGGCTGCATAAGGGTTCATTCACAAATGTATAATGACATGTGTCCACCATTATACTGTCATAAGAGTAGTTTCACTGCCCTAAAAATCCTCTATGATCCACCTGTTCATCCCTCCTCCTCACTAACCCTCAGATCCTTGAACTGTCTGCTTAGTTCTACCTTTTCCAGAATGTCCTGGAGTTGGAATCAGTGTCACCTCTCAGACTGGCTTCTTTCTCTTAGTCATGTGTATTTAGTCATGTCTTTTCATGGCTGATAAGCTTACTTTTTAATTGGAACCTCCCTAAAGGAGAGAGTGTGGCTTTGTCTTTTCATTTTCTGCGAAGCCCTTTGCCGTGTTCTCTTGTGCCAGGTGCCCCAAGTGACTGAACAGCTAAAGTCTAAGTCTCCTCCCTCTCTCCCCTCCACCAGCTCTTTCTCTCCCCTCCCCCTCTCCCCCCTACCTCTCTTCCCTTTCTTTCTCCCTTTCCTTTCCCCTCTCTCCAGAAGCAAAAGAGGTTATCTCAGTGCCTGAGGGGTTCTCAGAAGTGCCAGTTAAGTTCCTGAACTTTTTAGATGACACAGGAGTTCCCTGGTGGTGTAGTGGCTAGGCTTCAGCGCTTTCAACACTGCGGCCTGGGTTCGATTCCCAGTCAGGGAACTACCCACATACAAAAAAAAAAAAAAAAAATAGATAATTCATATTCTAACAAATGTAGTATAGGCTGTTTAATTTGTGCAAATGCTCCAAGGAGAGACCATGAGGCCTGCTCTTGTTTGTGGAAAATTGGGCCATTAATCATCTTTCAGGAGCTATTCTCTCATCCCCAGAGCCTCATAAAATGGAGTTTTAACAAAATTCCCTGGCAGGGGCTGGGAACTAGGTTTTTATTCTGGGAAGTTCCAGACATGCCCCAGCTGGTGAGCCCTGTTCCTGATTTCCTGGAATCCCAAAGTTCAGATTGCTTCAGCAGAAGCGGGGAATCTGACTTAAGAAACTACATTCTGAGAAGGACAGGGTCACTTCTGCCACCCAAATATGACATCGAGTCCTAAGTAAGATATCAGGCAGGACCATTGTCTGAGATGGCATCTGGGACGTTGAAGTTGGGGAGAAGCATCAGATGTCCCCAAACATCACCCATTGTCCCCTGGGGGCATGACCACCAGGTGAGACTCCCGGTTGTAGCTGACATGGTGGGAGCTCTTACAGCACTCAGGACAGTACAAGCCTTGAGTAGACAGGCCTGACTCACGTCTCAGAGTTGTGACTCCATTCCCCATCCCGAGGTCCGGATGTCAAAAGGAAGTATGAATAGCCAGCAAGGGGCAAGTGTGTGCACCAGAGTCCAGGGGCACTGTTTCATGTGTCTTGCCATCCCTGACATGCACACCTCCAGTCAGTTAAGATGCAGTGGCATCTCCTGAAACCTTGGGCTGAGTCCTCAGAAGGAAGAGGTGTGGCTTGGAAGTGGACACAACGACCCATGACCTCTCACATTCCTCTCCTGTTTATGCCCCAGGTGACACAGTTTTGTCTATCTATAGTGTTATCTATATTTGCCCCATGGGAAACTAAAGCAGGGGGAAGAGTTCTTTGTCAGGTGTAGGATCCTATGGTGGCCATTGCACACCCCACACTCCTCTCTGCCTTGCTGGAGTAGACACAAAGGGCTGGGGACCCTGGTCCAGGTCCCAGACTGCTTCCATTTGCTGTGGGCTCTCTGCTCGCAGGCCCAAGGAGGGTCCCTCCTGCCTTTCCTAGCCACTGGTACCTTACTGGCAGCCCTTGTCCCTAGGCTTGTAGATGCCTCACCCATGTTTGCCTCCATCATCACATGACTGTCTTCCCTGGGTATCTCTTCTTTTAAAGATGTGTCATTGCATTAGGGTCACCACCTTCCCTCCGCCCAGTGTGACTTCACCTTAACTACACCTGTAAAGACCCCACTTCCAAATAAGGTTCCATTCACAGGACTTGAACATATCTTTTTGAGGAACACAGTTCAACCCATAACAAGATGGGGAGTGACTACTGATAGGCATGTTTTTTTTTTTTGGGGGGGGGGGGTGATAGGAGTACTCTGGAATTCAACAGAGGGGATAGTTGTACACTGTGATTTTACTAAAGACCATCCACTTGTGTGCTTTAAAAGGGAGGAATTTATAGGATGTGAATTATATCTCAATTGGGCTGGAATCTGTGGAACCTTTCAACAACACTTGGCCTGGAGCAGCCCCCACAAACCTCACTTCCTGCCTACATACAAGTTGGACAATCTCACCCAGAAAACCAAGATGTGATCGCAATACGCCAACAAAACACAAACCCATCCCCCTCCTGTCTCCCCATGCCTGGGGAGACCTTATCTACCTTACCAGTGCCCTGCAAGGTGGTTGGGGCCTTCCCACACAGGGAGCAGTGGCCATATTTAAAAAAGAACACTTGGATGGTGGGAGACAGCACCAGAGCATCAGCTTCTATAAGGGGACAGACCCTGAGCCACAAGCATGTTTCAGCCAAACATCTGGGCCTGAATGTAGAGGCTGATCTCCGAGGTTGGGGCCTGTCCCTCCAGCCCCACCCCCACCAGGTCTGGGGCAGCAGCCCGCCCATCCTGAGGCAGGATGTGGAGGCAAGAGGAAGGAAGTGGCAATGGGCCGGCCTGTTGTACCTCACTGGGAGTCTCATGCAAGGTGGTTGCTCAAAGGAACTGTGTTTTGTTTTGTTCTCAGAAAAATAAAAGGGTGGGTGTGTGTTGGGTCAGGGGAATTTTGTCATCTTACTTTGTGTCACTCTAGAAGTTTCTAAGTGCTGCTCACATCTCGTCTGACTGGGGAGCCAGGAGAGTCCTTAGCACTGTATTCCAAGATGCCTGTCCCACCTTTTCCCATGCCGGAACCCTTGGAGGTGTTCTAAGAAGATTGGGGAGAAAGGCCCCCAGAGATGGTAATAGAACATGGGGGACAGTCATGGAAGTCAATGGCTGGCCACCGGCCAAGGGCTGTGTGTGTGTGTTTCTGCTAGAAAGTTGTTTGCCTTTGATGGGAACTGCCCATCCAGGAAAATTTCCAGGAAATCGTTGCTTCCACTTAAAAAAAACCTTCCCACTTTCTGAGAAGAGTCAGAAAGGCAAACAGGAGCCTTACAAGACCATTCCGCCACCCTGTTCTGTCTTCCAGAACCTTCCAGAACCATCTGGGTGATGGTATAAGGGTATGTAGACAAAGACAAAGTGGTTTGCCTGGTGCCTATGGGGGCTCCACCTTTTCCCTGAGGCTCCTGTCTGTGTAGATTGTGTTTCCCCAGGTAACATGTCAGAGGTTCAACTCCCTGTAGGGATTTCTGTCCCTTGATCTGTGTCTAGTGGCCTGAGAGTTTGCAGGTTCATCACTTGGGCATTTAGCCTCAGTGTCCTCATCTGGCAGGTTCAGCACACACACCCATGGCATGGAAGGGTCCTTGGGTTGCCCAGCATGGGGGCTTTGGTCAGTCTCAAGAGACAAGGCTCAGGAGGTGACCTCTTAATCCGATCTTCCTGGAGTGGCTGGGGCTGGGCCCCATCTGGCACTTCCATAGTGAGAGAGAAGCAGGCAAGTGAATGTTTGTGGCTGCACCTGCCCTTGGTTCCTTCCCCTTCTTGGAGGTACCACCTTCTGCTCTCCAGGCTCGAGGCACCTGGGACTGTGTCCACCCACCAAACCAAGGAGGGTCACTGGTTCGGACTCTGCTGGCATTCCAGAAGTGCCCATGGGTGGGAGGCAGCCTGTCCTGGAAGGCTCCTGGCCCTGGATTCATGATAAAAACAGGTGGAAAGCCGAATAACAGTTGTGTTGAGTTACGGCGGCATGTGGCCCAGCAGGAAGAACCACAGCTTTACCCGGAGGACCCAGGGTTTGAGCTCAATCAGGCTCCTCTTTGTACCAGCTTCAGGTCCCAAAATACTGACCTAGTAATCATTAACTGGTCAGTACTGAGTCATTATCCTCTAACCCAGGGGCTTTCACCTGAGGCAGTCATGTCCCCAGGGGACACTGGATGATATCTGGGGACATCTGAGGTTTTCACGGGGTGGAGGGGGAGGTGGGGCGTTCCTGGCATTGAGTGGATGGGGTCCGCGAGGCTGCTCATCACCCTGCATTGCTCAGGACGGCCCCACAGAAATGACCCGGCACCAGTGTCAGCTGGGGGAGACCCTCTCTGGGCCTCATCTTCCCCATCTGTAAAGTATGGTAGTGTTTTCCTCTCAAGGTTACTGTAAAGTACCTAGCTGGGTGTTAACCAGGGTGGCAGGAAATGACAAGGGTGGCCAGGGCCCCAGGGCTGGCTATGGGGAAGGAAGTGAAGGCACTCTTGGTCTGGCAGGAGGCATTGGGTCCTTCTCGCTCCAGGGCACAAGTTGCCTCAAGCAGTGCCACCAAGGTCAGTCTTTACACATGCATCATTCTGGGGCAAGTTATTATGGCACCTTTTATTTTGTGTTGCCTGCCTTTTTGAGCCAGATAGCATGTTTGGTTCTTTGAGGTTCCCAGGGTAGAGACTCAACTAGCATTTGCCCTGCTTGTCCCTCCCCCTCACTTTAAAAAATAACAACCTTATTGGGGATTAGTCACATACCATACACTCCACCCTTGAAATTGCACTATGCACTGGCCTCTGGTGCATTCACAGTGCTGTGCACCCGCCACCTGTATCCAGTTCTAGAACCTTTCATTACCTTAAAGCCCCATCCCCAGGAGCAGTCACCCCACAGCCCCCATGGGCCCACTTCCTGTCATGGATGTGCCTGTTCTAGACATTTCCCATAAATGGAATTACACACTGTGTGGCCATGTGTGTCTGGCTTCTCACACAGAACCATGTGTTCAGAGTCCATCCATGTCCTTTTCAAGGCTGAGAAATATTCCAGTGTGTAGATGGACCACGTTGTATCTGTTTGGACGCCCCACTCAGGTTGTTCCCACCCTTCAGTGATCATGAATCCTGCTGCTGTAGGCATCCATGTATAGGTTTTGTGTGGGTATGTGTCATCATTTCTCTTGGATGGACAGCTAGGAGTGAGTGGCTGGGTCAGATAGTAACTATATAACTGCCAGACCATTTTCCACAGCACTGCCTCATTTCATGTTCCTACCTGCCAGGCACAAGCATTCCAATTTCTCCCTTCCTCACCAGCACCACTGATCACAGCCATCTTCACGTGTGTTTGGGGGGTTCCTCCCCTTCTCACCAGGGTTTCTCCCACCCCTCTGGCCCTTTTGTCTTTGCTTGGCTCCTTTGTCCCATGCTCAGTTTCCGTGTTTTACATGATTCATTCCTCACAGAAGAGCAGCTCTGCCCATTTCCACCATTTGTGTAAAATGGCCTAAACCAGGGTGTCTTCCCCACCACTGACCGCCACCCTCATCCCCTAGCACTGCTAACACTTGGCCTGGTTCACTTTCTGTGGGGGGCCCTCCTGAGCACTGTGGGGTGCTGAGCAGCATCTTCTCAATGCCAGGCACACCCGCAAAGTGACAACCACAGATACTCCCAGATACTGCCAGTGTCCTGGGGCGGGGGGGGCGGGGGGGTGCCGGCAGCACCACCCAGCTGAGAACATTGGGTTAGGCATTTTGTATTGTATATCTAGTCTCAGGGATTAAACCAAAGGCTTCCAGAAAACAGAGTCTGGCCTGCCCGAAGTCTTCCTCACGCACACAGGGACCATGGTGGCAGACTACCATGTCCCCTCTGACTTGGCAATGGGAGAGATTCATGTTGGCCATGGTTCTAGAGGCATATTTGGAAGGCTGGGGCCTGGGAGCCATCTGCCCTTGCAGGCAGGCACTCTACTTCCTGTGCCCAGAGATGGGAAGGGCCAAGCCCAAAGGGGGCTCTGGGCTCCAGAAGGTGGCAGAGTTGTGATTCAGCTCTCCCTAAACATTCTCTGAAATCCTTAGTGCCCTATGGCCATCTTATCCTCTGAGTTCCTCTGCCTGACCCCTGAGGACACCAGGTGTGGTACTGGCTCCAGAAGGATTGGACTTGACCCTTGCCTAGGGCCCTGCTGCCCCATGCTGGATATGGTGTTCAGAGGGGACATAATCCTCTTTGGCTGAGCCCCACCTCAGGGGATCACTGTCGGTAGGGGCTTCCCTGTGTTGAGCAATGTCCCTGCAGAGATGTGAGGCCCGTTTCAGTGACAGGACATCTAGAACTTTCTGATAATTAAGTTGGACTCTTCAAACCCCCTTAGTTTGTGGTCAGTTGCTACATGGTGTGCTGGGTCTGGAGGGTGGTCCACAGGTCACAGTAATGAACTCCCAGTGTTGATGAAAGGACATCCAAACCTGTAGAAGACTCTCGTAAGAATTTATGAGTTTATTTGAGCCAAACTGAGGACTTGCCCTGAAGCAAGATCTCAACGAATTGAGGAAATGAGAATACCAGTTTGCAGTTCTTTGTATGTTTTTGGACTCAAAGGAGGATGGGGAAGAAAGGTTAAACTACTGGTGGGAGGTTAGGGAGATTAAGGAGAAAGCAAAGCAGGATATCTCTAGGATTGAATAAAAACTTGAATGGAGAGATGGGTGGATGCAGAATAGTTCAGGACAGTTAACATTTAGCATTTGCAGCACCTAGTAGAGATGGTAGGCAGGTGACAAGGTGATAGACTATTATGGTGGTGACTCCTTCATGGGGCCTGGAAAAGAAGACTGTTCTGACACTTCAGAGTGTGTTATCCTGAGTGCATAAGCATGAGGACAGGGCTCCCTTAAGGTAGAGACTGGCCTTTGCTAAGGAAGCCTTGGGTCTGGGACATGAGTGCCCACTGCCACCTGCCCAAGGCGGAATTTGTGATCAGACTGTCGCATGTGTTTACTCTCTGTCAGGCCTGCCATGTGGCCCCTGAGGTAGTCAGGTCTACACTGTTTCCCCTTTTTCGTTCACATCAAAATTTAAGCAAAGAAAAAGGGGGCTGGGGACTCATTAGAATGTTGTAAACCAAGCTTGTCCAACCTGCAGCCCCCAGGCCACATACAGCCCAGGCCGGCTTTGAATGCAGCCCAACACAAATTCATAAACTTTCTGAAAACATTATAAAAACATTATGCATGGACCTTTTTTTAGCTCATCAGCTATCATTAGTGTTAGTGTATTTTATGTGTGGTCCAAGACAATTCTTCTTCCAATGTTGCCCAGAGAAGCCAAAAGGTTGAACACCCCTGTTATAAATGGTTATTTACTCCACCGGTGTGTGTCATGGAGCTGGGCCCTGGGCGGCGCTTAGGCACTGCTCCCACTTCCTTCTTTCTGTGCACTTCCCCTTCTGCAGCTTCTTCATGAACTCCCCAGAGACGTCCCACCCTGCCAACCCTCCTCTCTGTCTTGGCCATGCACACTCCCAGAGAGCAAGGAGGCTGCTGGCTGGCCAGTGCCATCATGATAGCAAAGTGACGGTGACAGTGAGGATGATGCGGTGACTGCGGCCTGAGTGTTGTTTCATCCATCCTCTGAGATGGAGCTTGTTACTCTCCCCACATAACAGAGAAGGAAACTGAGCACACAGCCCAGGACGGCTTTGAATGAAGCCCAACACAAATTCATAAACTTTCTTAAATATTATGAAAATTATGCATGGATAATGTTGGGGGGGTGTCAGGGACTCATGGCAAGGGGACACCCCAGCATCAGGGCCTCACCCTTAGACATGAGTAGGCATTCAGCAGGTTCCCATGACGGTGCCGACAAGACTCAGACAAGTTCGTGCAGGCTTCTTAGATGGTGTCCTGGGGTGACTAATGCCCCCCGCAATGTATGTCTACTCTTTAGAGATGGAGTCTCTGTAGATGTCATCATGATGGTAAAATGAGGTGCTACTGGATTAAAGCAGGCCCTAATCCAGTGATGAGATTTGGACACACAAGGAGGAACAGAAGCAGCAGGAATTTCTTGCCTTGCAGCCGCCCGGAGGGTGTCGGATGGGGATGGGGCACATCTCGTCAAGGCTCTGAGGAAGCTTCTGTTCCAGGTCTCTCCCATCTCTGGTGGTGCTAGAGATCCCTGGTGTCCCTTGGCCTGTAGACACCACCCCATCTCTGCCTTCGTTGTCACATGGCCTTCTTCCTGTGTTTCTGTGTCTTCTGAGGACACTTGTCATTGGATCTAGGGCCCACCCAGACAATTCGGGATGAGCGCATCCCAAGATCCAAGATCCTTAACTTAATCATATCTGCAAAGACCCTTTTTCCAAATAATGTCCCGTTTGTACTTCCTTCAGATGTGGACCTCTCTGTACAGAGGCTGCCACTTAGCGTCACCCTTAGCCACCACGTGCATTTCAGCACTCTCTCCCACTTTACTGAAAGCCTTCAGGTGCGGGGGGAGAACGCTGGCTGGTCTGGTTCCCAGGGGAGCTGATTCAGCAACTCCTGTTCTGAGGCAGTTGGGACATGCCACAGAGCAATTCTGTCCCCTGAGGAGTTGGCACCCTTTTGGTGACACTCAAAACTGTAAGTCTTAGGAAACTCCCCAGTCCAGCTCACTTGTGCTTTCAGAACAGGGTTGCTGGGAACAGGTGACAATTCTTCCTCTCTGCATTTCAGATCTCAAGGAAGACCTGAGAGCCGGTGAATTTCCCTTTACCTCTGGGTTGGTGGTCGGCACAAGCGTCCCTCACAAGCCCACTCCAGGAGCGTGCAGCGAAGCAGGGCCACGATGTCCAATCCCTTCCTGAAACAGGTCTTCAACAAGGACAAGACCTTCCGCCCCAAGCGCAAGTTCGAGCCAGGCACCCAGCGGTTTGAACTGCACAAGAAGGCACAGGCATCACTGAACGCGGGGCTGGACCTGAAGCTGGCAGTGCAGCTGCCTGCGGGCGAGGAGCTCAACGACTGGGTGGCTGTGCACGTGGTGGACTTTTTCAACCGCGTCAACCTCATCTACGGCACCATCAGCGATGGCTGCACCGAGCAGTCCTGCCCTGTCATGTCAGGAGGCCCCAAGTATGAGTACCGCTGGCAGGACGAGCACAGGTTCCGCAAGCCCACAGCGCTGTCGGCCCCACAGTACATGGACCTGCTGATGGACTGGATTGAGGTGCAGATCAATAATGAGGACATCTTCCCCACCAATGTCGGTGAGTTTGATCTGGGGGGGTGTGTGTTTGTAACCAGCTTGATAGAGAAGCCACAGGCCAGGAAATCTACCTGTGTAAAGCTCACAGTTCATTGGTATTTAGAGTATTCCACTCCCCAAAAAGAAGCCCTGTTCCCCATCTCCTCCCCAGCCCTGACAATCATGAACCAACTTCCTGTCCCTGTGGATGTGCCTGTTCTGGGCATTTCACACACATGGAATCACACTGGGTGACTGTGTGTGTCTGGCTTCTCTCACTGAGCACCGTGTGTTCAAGGTCCATCCACACTGTGGTGAGTGTTGGTACCTCAGTCCTTTTCACGGCTAAGTAATATTCTTTTCTGTGGTCAGCCATGGTTTGTTCAAATTAAGGCTCTTGAGATGGAGAGATTATTCTGGATTATCCAAGTGAGCCCTAAGTGTCATCACAAGGATCCTATAAAGGGGAGGCACAGGGAGATTTGACACACAGAAGAGAAGGTGATGTGACAACAGAAGGAAGAAGGGATCATGAGGCCCAGCTTCCAGAAAAGGCAGACTATAGGTTCTTCTGGGGACTCCAGAAGGAAGCAGCCCCGTGAGACTGGTAGGGGACCCCTGGCCTCCAGGACTGAGGGAGCACATGTGATTTGTTATAAGTACTGAGCTGTGGTAATTTGTTGCAGCAGCTCAAGGAGACCCAGTCAATGGCCCTTCTCACTTTCACCTTTGGTGTCAACATGGCATCATGGAAAACGGTGAACAGATCTGGGGCCCATGTCCTCAGGGGTCTTAGGCCTCAACTATTGGCCGCTGGTCGAGTTTCTCACCCTTCTGGATCTCACTTGCCATCTGTACGGGAAATGGCCAGACACTGGCAGGGGGCTCTCAGAGGCCCATCTGAGAAAAGGCCAGCCCAGTATAGAATCTTTCCCAAAGGAAGGGTTCCTTGGTAGTCCCCCGACAGGTCGCTGAGTCCGTTCTGCATCC
This sequence comes from Lyroderma lyra, assembly GCA_004026885.1. NCBI lineage: Eukaryota > Metazoa > Chordata > Mammalia > Chiroptera > Megadermatidae > Lyroderma > Lyroderma lyra. The sequence continues at coordinate 52,547 of PVJL010002927.1, forward strand.
CACGTCTGTACGTGTTCCCTGTTGTGATTCACTACTTGCTGAGATGGGGTCGTCATTCTAGAACTTAGACCCTGAGGACCTAATCAGATCCTCGCCTAGGGAAGAATCCCAGCAGTTTTACCAAAGAGGAAACAGATGCAAAATCGAGAGGAGTTCCCTGATGGTGTAGTGGCTTAAGGCTTTGGCGCTGGCGCTGTCAAAGCTGCGGCCTGGGTTCAATTCCCAGTCAGGGAGCTACCCACATACAGAAAAAAAAAAAATCAAGAGAAAATGAACTTGGCAGGTGTAACACGGCTGCCCAACAGGGGCTCTTGAGGCCATACCACTGTCATCCAGGCTCTTGTCATGGATTCTGGGGCCACTGCTACCTTCCCCGGGTGCCTGCTTGACCCAGACCTTACCTTCCTGCCCTGTCCACCACTCCCAGGTCCCTTGACCTGTTCCAGCCCCAGCCAGGGAGGTAGAATGAAATGCTGTGCACAGATGCCGGTGCCTCTGCTTCTTGTCCATGGTGCATTCGAGAACCAGAGCCTGTCAGGCGTTCCTCAGGATTAGATTAGTGGCTGAGCAGGGAAGGACAAGCTCCAAGTGCCATTGACACCTGCATACCACTCAGACCCCAAGCCACCAGCCCATAATCTTCAGAGTTAGACCAGGGCTAGCAGACTTTTCCCATGAGGACCAGACAATAAATCTCTCCAGCTTTATGAGCCAGACATTCTGTCTCAACTTCTCAAATCTGCCATAGCCCAAATGCCGCCATGGACACTGTATAAACCAACAGGTGGACCTGCATTTCAATAAAATATTATTTATAAAAGCAGGGGTAGGCCAGATTTTCACCCCTGTATGAAAGCACCATTGCAAGTACGGGCATTGCAGTCCTGGAGATTCTATTTCTAGGCCCTTCTCCTAGGCTGGACTGCTCAAAATCACCCCCATCTCCCAGAGTCACCCAGGACAGGAGGGAGAGGGGTGGGATTAGCATCAGACCCAGGGTCCCATGTAGGTCTGGTGCTGAGCCACACACTCCATTTTGTCTTTGTCTTTTTTATGGTCTCTCTGATTTATAACCATTAAAGAGTCCCTTAGTACATGGAGATCGCCTCTGCCCTGAGGGTACCATCCCTCCATGTGGCTTTCAAAAGCCTTCAAGGACAGCGTCTGCTCCTCAGACACCTGTGAACATGGGTTTCTCTCTGGAGAGTAGAGCGTACCTTCTGTTTACCCTTTTTCTCCCATCAGATGGAGACAAGTGAGAGGCCTCACTGATGCCGAAGCAACCTTCTACAGAGTTAGGCCTCCTGGAGCCTCTGGGCTGTTTTCACTGTGACACAAAAACATTCACAGACACTTAGAACCAAAGGAATACAGTGCCATCAGTTGTCACATGGTGAGGTCAGCTGGTCTCAGATACGCAGTAGGGAACAGGGCCAGATAGGACCTGTCATGCACAGAGAAAGCCTGTTCTTTCCTACTTGCCTTTTAACTGGACATGTCTTGGGCCCTCTCCCGTGCTGTCAACCACCTGGGTAAGGGCTGCAGATTGCGGTCTTGCTGCAGTCACCCTATGGTGTTGAGAGCCTTCCTGCACTCACCTCAACATCTTTGGGCCCTTACTTAGACGACCACAGGCCTCATAAGCACAGTGCTGTCCAGCTGCTGACGTCCCATCTCCTGGGCGCATGTGTCTGGTACACCATGACTTTCCCATGGTTATTTCCTGTGGTTAGCAACATCTGTGTGTTCTCCCTGGGCCATTAACCCCTGAGTCCCTCCCTTCAAGGATGGGCTGGTCTGTCCATCCTGATCCCAGGCACCCACCTGGTAGTGCTGGTTGGCTCTTATGAACATGCACCTTCCATCTGTACTGTGGGACAAAGGGGACAATAAATTCTTGGTGGGAAAGAGTCCATGAGGGCATATGGTGATACAAACATGCCAAATGCCACCAGCTATTCCCTAGGATGGCTTGGATGGGGAATCTCATGGTGGGTATATTTTACCACAGTTTTAACAAATAAAAAAATCAAGTATTAAATTCAATAACAGAAGAAATTGCAGCATAGTGTATGCAATTATTTATGACAAGTCCATCAAATTTAAATAATGTTATAAAAGCATATTTAAGATGGAGAGAGATAAAGATAGCAAGTGGAAAATATCAAGTAAATATTTTTTGTTTTGTTTTGGTTTTTTTGGGGGGGTAGCTCCCTGGCTGGGAATCGAACCCAGGCTGCCAAAGCCTAGCCACTACACCACTAGGGAACCCCCCCAAGTAAATATGTTTTAATGGGTTGTCCTATTCTATTAATAAAAATAAGCATTACTAAAAATGCACACACACAGAAGCCCATGGCTAGACCCGAAGTGGAGACAGCAGAGCCACAGCTGGCATATGCAGGTGGGGAATGTTCTGATTCTGAGAAGGGCACTGGACAAACAAGAAGGAATTTGTGGCTTCCAGCGCATTCCCAGTGAGGGCTGCATATACCGGGCCTGAGCGCTGATATCAGGTGCCCTAAGGGTGGCCTTTACCTGTCCCCATCCTGTCCCCTGAGAATCATTAGACAGCAGAGTGGTTTTTCTCACGGCAATTTCAGAGGGATCCCTGGGGCTGACAGCAAGAAGACCAGAGTGGGAGTCCTGGAGAAAGAGTCACCAGCTGTGGTGGGCCGTGTGATCTGGGCAGGCTGTGAGCCCCTCTGAGCCCTGCGTGACCCCTCTCCTGTGCAGGCACACCATTCCCCAAGAACTTCCTGCAGGTGGTAAGAAAGATCCTGTCGCGCCTGTTCCGCGTGTTCGTGCACGTGTACATCCATCACTTTGACCGCATTGCGCAAATGGGATCCGAGGCGCACGTTAACACCTGCTACAAGCACTTCTACTACTTCGTCAAGGAGTTCGGCCTCATCGACACTAAGGAGCTGGAGCCACTGGTGAGCAGGATGTTAGGGGGTGATGGGGGATGGAGCAGAGACACTGCAGCACTCGGGCCCCAGGGCCCAGACACCCAGAGTTAGCAAAGTGAAGCAGACATCATTTCTTTAGATCTTGACCCACAGTTGTAATGGTGACACTGGGCATGGCCACAGCTGGAGTGGGTTGCTTCCTTTCCAGGACCTGGTGCCGGGACCTGCCCACTGGAGTTGGTTTTCGTTCTTTTTGCTGCCACCCCGCAGATTGGCATCATGGGCACCTTGGATGCTGGAGCTGCCCTGCCCATGGCACGCCTGGGAGGTGGTTACCTCCATTGCCCAAACTAGAGTGGTTCTAGGAGCTCCTTCCTACAGTTGCCCTCCACTCATTTTCCTGGTGGGAGAAACTGAGTCTCCACACTGAACCTGCAAAAAATATGCACTGACTATGCATCAGCCTGGTGGCCCATGTCCCTGGCATACCTGTCTCCCCTCCCTCTTCCTCTCTGGCCAGAGAATAAGGAATGATTTTTTTTTTTAATTAAAGTAAAATTTACATACGTTAGCCATTGTGAACTGAATAATTCAGTGGTTTTTAGTGAATTCACAGAATTATGCGGCTGTCATCTCTCTCTCATTCCAGAACATTCCATCACCCCAGATGAGACCCCATCCCCACTAACAGCCTCACCCATCCCCTCCCCAGCTGTTGACAACCACGAATCCACTTTCTCTCTCTGCAAATATGCCAAATAAGTCAATGCTGAGCCCACCCTAGAAATGGGACGGTTCAGGTAGCAAAAGTGGCTCACTGGGGACCCTTCCTCATCATGTGGACTGTGACTTAGAACCTGTTCAGCGGTGGACACCCCACACTTCCCCAGTTGAAGTGCAGAGTTCTCCAAGTTTCTTTGCCTTTTTTTTTTTTTTTGTATGTGGGTAGCTCTCTAGCTGGGAATCGAACCCAGGCTGCAGCACTGATAGCACCGGAGCCTCAAGCCACTACACCACCAGGGAACTCCCCTCTCCAAGTTTCTTTGAGTAGAACCTGTGGGGTCCAAGGGCAGCAAGTGGCTGCTCTCCCAGTACCCACTGGCCACTACCACTGTTCACAAGGGTTGTGAGCATCCCTCTGGGGTCCTGGTGGGGCTGATGTGAGAACCCCTGGGCCGGTGCTTAAGAGTCCCCAGGGTCATTATAGGGGCGGGAACATCTATGTGCCTCGCTCTGGGCATGCCCCAGCTCAGACACTGGGTCGACCCAGGGCTGCCCCACTGTCCCTGAGGCAATGACAGAGGACACTCTTGGGGAGCCCAATATCATAACTTTAGGTCCCTGTCTCAGGTGTCCTCCCAGGGCCCATGGAGTCCATGTGGGCGCTTTTTCTGGCAGATTCCTCCATTGATTTGGATCTGAAAAGCTATTCATTTACAACTTTTAAAAATTGCTAAAAATAATCTTCATTTTTGTATATTTCCTTGCAGACTTTGCCTATCAATACACATTTTTCCAGAGTTAAAGTTACTAGTACACACACGTAATGGGGAAAGGGCTTTACTGTGAGGTGATAGAATGTTCTGGAACAAGAGGGAGGTGGAACTACGCATCATTGTGGATGTGAATACCACTGAATCCTGCACTTTACTATGGTTCATTTTATGTGAATGTCTCCTCAGTTCGGTATTATTTACCAAATACTAAATATTGTGATATGCACTTTTGTGGTATGCTTGCTATTTTTTGTAGCCTCATGTCGTAAACCCTTCATCATTTCTCCCACATCGATGCCTGAAGTTCTCTCTGGAGGCATCTGGACAATAAAATGATAGGATTGTGGCTTTCCCCATGGTTTTCTGGTCAGCTGCATAGCGAGGTTTTCAGGGCTTTTGCGGTCTTGCGTAACTACATCCCCTGCTATTCTTGAGTGTGTGTGTGTGAGGTTTTCATTGCCTCTTTTAATGATATGTGATGTCCTGCTTGTTCTTACCAGAAAGAAATGACCACACGGATGTGCCACTAAGGGCCCCTCAGCCCCACTGTCCCTGAGGCAATGCCAGGGGACACTCCAACTTGAGGAGCACCTCCCCAGAACATGGATTTTCTGGCCCAGTGACTTGGTAACCATGGACAGCACACTCTGTGCCTCCCAGGCTCCAGTGAACACCGGCATTGAGTCATCTCTCTGATTCCAAAGTGGCAGCAGCCATGGGTCCACATACAGCGGCGCCCAACCTCCCCAAGCCCAGCGCAGGGGAGAGTGAACTTGAATGCTGATTCTGTGTGCTGTGAGCAACTGGGAAAATCCACTTCATCTGTGAAGTACTTAGATCTGCCTGGGACTGGAACTCAGCTCCCACCTACCAGGCATAGCTGGCCTGTCCCCACATGCCCCCAGGGTGCTCGGCCTGGGAGGAGTTTAGGGTGCAGGCTCCAGGTCAGTGACACAGGAAACCTCCTCTACCAGGCCTTCAAGCTGGGCTCCCCTGCAGCCCCACGTCTGTCACAGAGGTACGCTGTCCCCTCTCCCTCTGTTCCCACCTCTTCCTCAATCCCCTTTGTCCCTTCGGTTCCTTCAAATCATCAGGCTCACCTTCTGGCCTCCCCAGAGCCCTCACCTGGACCACAGGTTTCCTGGGGCCCTTTCCCATAGCATGAAATATTGAGTTTATATGCAGTCTCCCTGACGACCACTGTGAGATGTTAAGGGAAGAAAGTTTTCTACCTGTTAACAGTGAGCCCACTTCCCCTCTAGACAAATGTTGCTCCATTACAGATAACACAATGACCCTCCATGGAGCCTTTGGGTCTGGGCCTTTCTTCAGGTACCTGCCTACTTTTTGTGGAAACCTTGGTGTGGCCCTCCATGGCAGTGGGACCAGAGTCGCAGCACTGTTCCCACAGAACACTGGGAGGTGTGGCCAGGGCTTCTGAGGCCATTTGAAGTGATTGAAGGAAGCCACATGCTGCCCCCAGCTCCAGCCTCCCTGCCTCCTGGCACCCGCAAGTGGCCTTTCCCCAGCAGCCCTTCCTTCAATCATACTCACCTCTGAGGAGCATGGCCTCCGCCTGGTCCTTCTGGACACTACCAGGTCCAGCCCTCTGAGCAGTGGGACACAAGAAAACTGATGGAATGTAGCTCCTCTTAAGTGCAAAACCACGCCCGAATGCCATAACCACTGTGTCTCCCACAGGTCGCCCACTCTCTCCCTCAACCTGGCCAGGTCAGGACAGGTGGCAGGGACAATGGGACTGGGAGGGTCTCCTCCCCCACCAGTGAATGTTCCTATAGGAATATCTGAATAAATTGTGCCATTTCTGTATCCACTGCTGCTGGCTGTCATTTCTCTTTTCCTGGCAGGAGAACCTGGTATTGGGACACATCACTGCCATTGTCACCAGAGTACTCACATCCCCAAGGGGCAGGGAAATCTTAGATGTCACAACAGTTTGTGGTTTGATAAAGTATGCCAAATATATGAACAGATGCATAGAATGTGGGTGGGATTAGAATTCCGTGGGGTGCAGGGTGGGGGGAGATGAGTCTAAAAATGTCAGAAACTGATGGAGGGCTCCACTCTCCCATCTTCCTGCCTGAGTTGCTTCCCTCACTTAGCAAATGTGAAAGAAGCTTCCAGAAAGCATTGGATGGTGCATAGAAGAATAGATTGAAAGGGCACAGACAGAGGAGTGTTTCTGTTCTAGCTGTGACTAGCTAGCTTTAGGACCTTGGGCATAGGACAAAGTCACCCTCAAAATCTTCTCAAATGAAAAATGGGAGCCAATTTCTTATTCTCAGGGCCTCTTTCAAATGTAAAATGTCATGGCCCTAGGGCCAACAGCATTTAGTCTTTTGCAAGGGTGATTGTGGCCTGTGCTCCCTTGGCAGATGGGGAGAGTGGTGGACGTCAGGAAGAGCCTGCAAGCCCAGTATGGCTTTTAGCCCCCAGAGGGCGCACTGGCTCCGTGGGATGGGGAGAAGTGCATTAATTTCATGTTATTTGGAAAGCTGAAAAGAATCCATTGTTGCCTTATCCTTTAATTTGCAGGCTCACCACGACAATTTCCAGGACCATTTTAAGAATTTGGGAGTTGTTACTGTTATTTAGTACAGTGGCCTCCAAAGACATCCCCATCCTAGTCCTGGGACCTGTAGATATGTTGCTTCTCTTGGCCGGGACATGGCACCTATAGAAGCTGGAAAAGGCCAGAAATTGATCTCTCCCTGGAGCCTCCGAAGGGACCAGCCCTGTCCTCACCCAGGTTTTAATCCAGTGAGGCCCATTTTGCATTTCTGGCCTTCAGAATTGTCACAATAAATTTCTAAGAAAGACCCTAAATCTGTGGTAATTTGATGGACATCTGGGCTGTGTCCACCTCTGGCCATCCTCAGTCATATGCAGTTTTGTGCCAAGAGCTGCATTTTGCAGCCACTGTTTACCTAACACCTCTGTGAATCGGATATTCTGATGCCACAACAGATCACCAGGTGGGGCGGGGGTGACGCATTCCTAGATATTTCTGGAACCATCTGCCCTTCCTTCCAAACCAAAGACAGCATATGAAAAACAAGTCCAGCTGTCATGCTCCACCCATCTCTACAGCAGGCTTCAGTCCCTGGGTGGGAATTTTGCTCCCAGGAAGGCTGCCTGCCCTGGAAAACAGCCAGAAATTGCTCTGTCCACCACAAGCACATGATGGAGAGGCCAGTCCCTAAACCCACCAAGTCAGCAGGGTCCCCATTGCTCTCCTGCCAGGCCCCGGGGGTCTGAACTTCCATCAGATGCCAAGGTTGAACTGAGTTTCACCCTGGCAACACTTGGCCCCCTCTAGCATTTCCTTAGAAAGAGGAGATGGGTAAGGTGTGCATACCCTTAAGCCCCTAGCCCAGGACCCCAGCTCTGATTGACCAAGTTGCCAGAACCTTCTCCCTCTTGGTCTTGACCTCACAAGGGATGGGCCCCACAGCAAGGTCCCTGGTCTGTCAAAATGCAAGGAGGTGGCGCTGAGCCAAGAGTCCCTTCAGATGTACTACATCTATTAGACCCTCTGTCCTTCCACCACCATGTGGCCCATTTGTGTGAGCAGATCTTCCTGCCTGTTCCTCAGCTCACCTCTGGAACCACCATGAGTTCTGACCACTACCACCACCACCACTCCCAGGCCAAAGGAAGAACACATATTCCACCAGGAGTCCTGAAGGAAAAGCCAAGAACAGGCAGACCCATCCCACCCTCTGTCAAATAACTGTCCTCATCCACCAGTGCAGTCCCCCAAAACCACCTAGGAGTCATGCCAATCTGTCAGCAGCAACAGAAGACCCACGCACCTTCATCTTTTAGGGTGAGAACATGGTGGTTTCCTCGGGCTGCTGTAACAAATCATCAAAACTTGGTGGCTTAAAATCATGCATACATATCATCTCACAGTTCTGGAGGCCAGATGTCCAAATTGGGCCTCACAGAGCTAATACTTATGCATGGGCAGGGCTGGTTCTTTCTGGAAGTGCCAGGGAATAATGGTTTCTGGCCATTTCCAGCTTCTAGAGGTACCAAATCTTTGGTTCATGGCCTCTTCCTCCATCTTCACAGCTCACCCCAGTGGCATCTACACAAACCCCAAAGAATCCTGGGCATATGGGCAAGTTTTCCACTGGCTGGAGCCCCCCAGGGAAGCGGGAAGACCAGACAGCCCTCCCCACCTGGCCTGTTGGGAAGCAGGAAGTCTGCTTCTAGAATAGCTGGAGGCCCAAAGCACCTGAGGCATGTTCAGCTGCATGTCTTAAGAGAGCTATGCTATACTAGTGGTGCTTTTTTTTTTTTTTTCCATTTTATTTTGAACAAGTTTTAGAATTACAGAAAAGTTGCAAATTAATAACTGAGTTCCCAGATGCTCCCCTACCCAGTTTCCCATAAAGCTAATGTCTTACATCACCAGGGAAAAAGGATCAAAGCAAGTCACCCCAGCTTAGTGGGGTGTCTGAGGGTGCTAGGGTGGGGAGTGATGGATAGACAGAAAGGAGGGCCACCAGGGGGAAGCTGAGTCCACATCCCCAAAGCTTGACATGGACCAAAGACCCTGCCCAACTAACTGCCCCCTCCTCCCTAAATCTCTGGACCCCTCCACCCCTATTCCTTGAGGCCAGCCTTGACAGGGGCCCGTGGGTCACCTCCATTACCCACGGGGCCACCCTCAGCAGGCAGCCCAGGCTTAGTACACGGAGACCTGAGACCCGAGAAAACGAACCTCCCCGCCCTTCTAGGTGGGAAAGGGTCCTTGTAAGGGCTGTTTCCTGGCCCCTGAGAAGAAAGGTGGGCGTAGAGGCCCAGGCCTGGGGACAAATCCGGCTCTCCACCTGTGGTGTGGCCTTCTGGGGTGCGCGCTCGCCTTAAAGCGCCGAGGCCTGCCTGACTGCCCCCCTCCCGGTGGCGCGGGTGCTGCAGGGGCGCAGCGTAAATGCAGGGGCGCCCTTCGGGGAAGCAACGGGCTCTGGATGCGCCCCCCACACACACCCCGAGCCCTTGCTATGCACACCTGGAGAAACTGAGGCTCAGGGAGAAGCGGGTCCTGGCAAGCGTACCCCCATACCCAGGCCGCGCCTTGAGCCCTGAACCCGGAGGCAAGACCTCAGAAAGCTACGTGCCCCTTTAAAAGGGGCGCGGCTCTACACGCGCGGCCCTGACAACAACAGTTCTATTGGCTGGAGCGCAGGCTGGGGTCACGCCTCTTACAGTCCCTGGAATTCTATTGGCCCAGCGCCAGGGCCTCACCTCCCACTCCTGGGAGTATGGGCACTGAGCCAGGTGCGTTGACGCAAACGGGTTACCCAGACTACCACTGGGTTCGCTGGGCAAGCGGCCCAGCGCGCAAACTAGGGTGTAGGCGCGGCCGCCGCGGGTCTCCGGGACTTCTGGCCCGGACCCCGGAGTCCACGGTGCCCCTGCCCTCAGCCCCCAGCCGCCGTCACCCCAAGGCAGCCGTCTAGGAGGCCCCACTACGCGGATGAGGAGGAGGCACCCCGGGGATGGCATGCCTGGCAGGGTTACGGTGTGAGAACAAGCTGGGTGTCTCGGGCATCGGGCTCCAGAGGGCAGAGACGGGTCAGAGGCGCCGGGTCACACGTCCAGCAGCAGATCGGCTAGAATATTTAGCAACACAAGCAAATCCAACCCTGGGGGGTTACATTCCTGGAGCCTGGTCCCTACACAGGCCCCGTGGTTAGGAGGAACCTGCAGTCTCTGGCCACAGCGGCCTCCGTGGCCCTCCTCAGGTCAGCAGGAGCCAGGCCCAGCTCTCCAGGCTTCCAGGCCTCTCCTGGACACATCGCTCTCTCCCTCGCCCCATCAAGGGACCCTGGCCAGGATGCCTGGTTTGCTTCTTCCGAACCTGACTGGACTTACTTATCTGCAAAATGAGAACTCTGGGATGCCCAGATATCAGTGCCTGTATGAGACTCCTAGGGTGGTTGTAACAAATTATCACAGACTTAGGGGCTTTCTTAGAAATGTATTCTGTGACAGTTCTGAAGGCCAGAAATTCAAAATGGGCTTCACTGAGCTAAAACCCAAGTGTGGGCAGGGCTGGTTCTTTATCCAGCTTCTTGAGGCCCCATGTCCCTGGCTCATGGCCCCCTCCTCCATCATCACAGCCAGCAGCACACCCTCTTCTGTCTCTCTGACTCTGAGCCCCCTGCCTCCCTCTTATAAGGACCCTGTTGATGACTGTGGGCCCATGGGGAATCCAGGATCATCCCCATCTCAGGGGCCTTAATTTAATCCCATCTGCAAAGTCACTGTATCTCATGAGGCCATATATCCACAGGTCCAGAACTGGGATGGGGATGTCTTTGAGGGCTGTTATTCTGTCACCCTCAGGGTGTGACTGACTTTCTACAGCATAGAGCCAGTTCTGCCTTCTGCCTGGCCCTAGGAGGAGTGTCACTAGCACATGAGGACTCAGTGCTTCTCCAGGCCTGGGGCTGAACCAGGCAGGGAGCTTCCCCAAAGAGGTAGTCTCTGGACCAGGCCTGGAAACAGCCAGGAGAGAGAGGCCCTTGGGTTGGAGACAAGACAGTTTAGGACCAGGTGACCTGATTGGAGTGGACTGATCAGGCACAAGGTTTCCCCTACATCCACCTCCCCTTCATGGATCCCTTTTCCTCCCAGCCCCCAACACCTGTCCAGCCACACAACACCCTTCTTCTCTGTCCTCTGGCCGTGCCCTTCCCAGAACCTGTACACATGCCATGAAAGCCCCCCACCCTCTTCAAAACTAAGGGCCCTTGTACGTGATGCCCCAGGTCACTTTTGGGGAGCAGGTCAGTTGGGAGTGGGAGACCTAGCTCTTCCCAGAGCCACCTGGGTGTCCAGTGCCTTGGATGGGGCAGAGAGGAGGTGATGATAAACCAAATGCCCTGTTCTTGGTCACTGGGGCCCCTGGCCTTCCCCTACCCATCTCTTGAGAACTTTTAGTAACTGAACCCTGGGAAGGAAGATGTAGAGTACTACCCTCTGTCACAGCAGAGCAGGCTTCAAGGTTGCCTAGACACTCAAATCTAGAGCTGGGCAGGGGAGCTCGTGGCCACACCCACTCCTGCTTTCCCTTCTTCCTGCTCTACCCCCACCCTCAAGGAGGACAGAGGCCCTGGCTCTGTTTCCAGGACTGCCAAGCCACTGGAATGGAGTGAGCCATGAGTCAGCCAGCAGGAAGAAACACTTACAGCCACTTGCATCAGATGTTCCTGCCTCATGGCCCCAGTGCCAAATGCCCAAGCCTATGACCCTCACTTATCTGAGTTCCTCCTGGGGCTTGTGGTTCTCTCCTCTGGGGGCCAGACAGGTGGGAACATGCAGAGGAGGTACAGGCCAGGTTGGGTGCCAGCCCAGGGCTCCCAACTCCACCTGCCTCCCATACCTACAACCATCCCAGCCTTCAGTGCTGACCCTGATTCTTTTTTTTTTTTGGGGGGGGGGCGGGGGTAGTTCCCTGACTGGGGAAGCCGCCGCATTGAGAGCACCAAAGCCTAGCCACTACACCACCAGGGAACCCCCTGACCCTGATTCTGACACCCTGATCCTAGCTTAGAAGCTGCACTGGGATCTTGGCTCCTCCCACATTGGCTCAGTGCTTAAGGGTGAGTCCTATGCCCACTCTGAGCCTCAGATGGCTGGCTCTGAGCAGAGAGAGGGGAGGCCCAGCCCTGCCCTCAAAGACACAGGCTTGTGAAGATACTGCAATAATCCCAACACAGCCCCACTCATGGGCACATACTGCTCTCATGTGTGCACACACCAGGAGGTAAGTGCATGACCTCCACACGCTCCCACACAGACTCACAGTTTGCCCTACATAGACCCAGGCTCAGTACCCCTCTAAATGTGTACAGACACACATACACACCCAGACATGTTCACATTTGCTCACACACCAAACTGGTGACTTTTCTTTAAACTTAGGGGATAAAGTTCTTCACTGCCACCTCTTGGTAAGGTTGCCAGGTAAAATACAGGACACCAGTTAAATCTGAATTTCAGATAATGAATAATTGCTTGGGATACAATTACACATGGGACTTACACTGCAAGTTATTGTTTATCTGAAATTCAAATTTAACTGGCATCCTATATTTTCTTTTACTTTTTTTTTTTTTGCTTTATTGGTATCAAACCCAGGCCGCAGCGCTGACAGCACCAGCGCCGAAGCCTTAAGCCACTACACCACCAGGGAACTCCCCCCTATATTTTTATATACTAAATCTTGGAGATTTACCCACTAGTTGTGGAGGCCCAGATGCTACCCAGGATGTGAACTCTACACCAACTGAGACCCCAGGATGCCAGGGCTCCTGCTACCTGACCAGGTCAGAGTGGACACCATGCAGCCAGCCTGCCTCCCCTGGCTCAAAGGAGGCAAGGGGAAGCAGAGGTCCCACAGGTGGCAGTCAGGACCTGCCTGGTGTCTCCACTGGGGTTTCTAGATGACCTCACACACAACATAGGCTGAGAGTCACCCTGCAGAAGCTGGCTCTCTGCATCTTGGGCCCAAGACTTGGGAAGCCTCCTCTATGACTGGGTTAGGGAAGGCATTACTGCCAGTTCCTCCTTTTTCTGGCCAGTGCATCCCAGAACCTTTCCTGGTCAAGGCAATCCTGAGGCCTCTCCCAGGCTGACCATCTCCCCTGGTATCCTTTGTGGGGTATCTTTGTCTTGGGCCCTGCCTGTCCTGTCCACCAGCCCTGGCTGGACCTGCCCCTTGCTCACTGTCATTGCTTCAGCCTGGATGGAGGAAACCTACTGCCCACAAACTGGGAAGGTCTAAGAAGCAGCGGCCAGGTTTCCTGTATCACCTGCTTGGCAGGTCCCTTCTACTCAGGGACAGGTCTGGTCTCCCTCCCCAAAGGCAGATGAAATTCCCTGGGAGCCCTGGGAAAGGCAGACAGAATGGAAGGCCCAGCTGTACCCCCCTCCCTCCAGCCCTTCCTCCCTTCTCAGCCCCTGGGTGCCCAGCACCTCTAGGGGCTGGGCCTATAAAAAGGATCATCCTCCAGGGAGCTGGCAGGTATCAGCTGTATGGGGATGGTAGCAGCTAGGCCACCATAGAACACAGAGGCCTAGGAGCCAGCAGAAGGCAGGGCACAGAGGTCCCTCCCCTTCACTGATTCCCACTAGCAGCTTCCCTCACCCCAGCACAGCCCAGGCACCCACAGATGCCTGCACCCAGACCCTCTGGGTCAAAGGAAGCAAGGGGAAGCAGAGGCCAGTCTCAGTGCTCAGCCCCAATGCTTCTACAAACCAAGGACTGCTGGCACCACCAGGAGCTGGAAGAAGCAGGAAGGATCCTCCCCTACAGCCTTGTGTGAGGGTGTGGCCCTGCCAACACCCTGATTTCAGACTTCTGGCCTCCAGAATGTGAGAGCACAAATTTCTGTTGTTTTAAGCTACCTGTGTATGGTACTTAGGAAGCTATTATACTTACACAACTCTTATAGGCAGGAATCCACACATACACGCACATGTATAAACACTCAAACACATCCGTTCTTTTCAGCAAAATTCAGGGAGCACTTCTTGCATATGTACCAGGCCCCGTGTTGCATGCTGGACCAGCAGTGAATAGATGTGTGCTTTTGTGGAGCTGACCTTCTGGACAAGGGCAGTGGCTCATCTGTACTCACCCGCGCCATCCACAAATGCATGAAGACCTGCAGGTGACCACGTACACACAAGAGGCAGAGATGGGAGGGAACATTGGGGTGGGAAGGATAAGGAGGGACCCAAGGCTTCTCCTGGGCAGGCAGGTCTAGCAGCTCCACCCCAGGCACCTGGAGCCAATGTATATGTCTACACACGCGCGCGCGCACACACACACACACACACACACACACACACACACACAAAGCACACATGCATCCACAGGGTGCTGGCTGGAGACAGCAGGGGGACTTGCTGGGGAAGTTTCTCCAATTGTTCTGGAGCTTGCTGCGGTCAGGCCTCACAGCTTCTGTGGCCCAAACTGTGGCCCTGGGGGGCAGCATATAGAAGCAGATGGCAGAGAAGGGGACAGTCCAGCTTCAGGTCAGCGGGGCCCGGTTGGAGGACAGTCAGGGGTGGGTGGCTGGAAGTCTCTGGAAGGACAAGCTGGGACTGGAAGACGGGGAGGACTGTCTGGACCGCAGGCCTGTGCCCTCATGTGCCCAGGGCATGGCATCTGAGGACTTTGCTCCACTGTGCTGCAGGAACAGGGAGCTGGTCCAAGCTCAGGAAAGGCTGATTCTATCCGAGCCTGGGTCGGGGATGCCAGCCGAAAAGAGATTGTTTTACCTCCTGTCCTGGCCCCCAGCTCTTGGGCTTTCCCCATCTGTCCAGGAGAAAAGCTCCTTTGCAGGACTGAGGGAGGATCCTTCACAGATCTCAGTCTCCATTCGCTACTGTGGTTCCCTTTTCCTGCAACGAAATAAATTCTGGAGGAGCTCCTTAGGGGAGGCAGCTGGGCCTCAAAACGTGTTCGGGTGCTCCTGCAGGGCAGCTGGGGTCAGGATCCGGGAGCTGCAAGAACCACGGCAGGCTCTAGAGCAGGGACATGGTCAAAAGGAGGCAGTGTATCCTAGACCTCCACAGGCACACTGGGGGAGTTGCCAGAAGTCCGGAACGGGTTCCGGAACTGCGCCAGGTGCCGTAGGCCTACCGGATCCCGGGCCCGGAACCCGAGGACGCACACAGCGCAGGCGCATGGGCACACCCCCACGGCCGGCGTGCGCAGCCGCATTCGATCCTAAAGCTCCCTTTCAGCTCCGCCTCCGCCGCGCGCGTCTAGACGGGATCGGGGGGCGGGGTCTGCGTCAGGGGAGGGGTCAGACCTGGCCCATAAAAGCGGCGGCGGCGCTGCGCGCGCGACTCCTTTCGGCGGCGGCAGCGGCCCAGGCTGAGGAGTCCGCGGTGGTGGCAGCGGTGGCGGCGGTGGCGGCGGCGCTGTTCCCCGCGCGGTCCGCGCAGCGGGGTCCGGGCTGCGCGTCTCGGGCGGCGGCAGCGGAGGAACTGCGGCCCCAGTCCGGGTCCGACCCCGGTGAGTGAGGACTGGCGACCCTGGCCCGGCCCCGACTCAGGCGCGGAGATCGGGCCCCGCGGATCCTAGCCGCCGGGGCCTGAGCTCCCGGCGCGCCGGCCGCGGCCACTCACGCCCTTCTTTGTCTGCTCCCGCTCTTAGGGTCTCCTCCCCAGCCGCCCCCCGCCCACGGGCCGACCCCCGGGCCCTTAGTTCCCTCTCCCGCTGGCGGGGCCCGGACAGAAGATGGTGCAGAAGAAAACAGCCGAACTTCAGGGCTTCCACCATTCGTTCAAGGTGAGGACTGGTCACTTTGGGGAGCTCCTTGGTGGGGACGGGAGCACGGAACTCGCTCTCAGGGTCCCTTGGGACTGCAGCCCCGTCTCCCCTACCTTGTGCCTGAGGCTGCCTCAGCCGTGTCTCCAGCGTCCTGGGGCCTGTGGTTTCTTTCTCTAGGAATCTCGGGCGGGCTGGGGCCTCCTGCCTGTGAGGGACTCTGCCTGTGTGTCCCTTGCAAAACCTAAGTAAGTGTACAGTGCTGGGGTTGGTGAGCAGGCCACAGCCCTGTCCTCAGCACTGTAGGGTCTGCGGGGTTCTTCCTCCAGAAACTCCAGGCAGCGTTTCAGACCCCCCCCCCCTTAGGTGGTCTGCAGAATGGGGGAATAGATTGGATGTCACCCAGCCCTGCACCTCCCAGACACTCCAGGTCCAAGCACTATTTCCTGTCAGAGTGGGAAGTTTCTGTGGCCCCACAGCTGCTGAGTCCTGCTCTCAGACGAACAAGTCTAGGGTGGTCGGGCAGGTGTGGACACGGGCCCCACAGGGCCTGGCGTAGGGGACGCAGTGATGTCAGCGGCCGCCCCACCCTGTCTGCAGAGTTATGTAATGGCTTCCCTGGGCCTCCTTGGGCAGGGACCTGTTGCCCTGTAGAAGAGGCAGGACCTGGGGGGGGTGTGTGCTGAGCACCCGGTAGGAGGAGCCAGCTGAGACTGTTTGGGTTAGAATTCGCCAGCCTGTACAGCCAGTGTCCAGGCCAGTGCTCTAGCCCGCCCACATGCCTGTCATCCTTCCTTCTACCCCAGTGCAGCAACAGCTTTGGCATGTCTGAGTGTCTGGGGCTGGGTGGGAGAGGGGTGGACGTGAGACATCACTGGCGGTGGTCTGTCACTTCCTGGGGCTGTGCCTAGCTGAGACAGGGTCAGTGCACAAGGCCAGCTCAGCGGCCAATGCAAACTCAAACTTTCTGGATAGTTCCAGCCATCTCCTGCCAAGGCCTGCTGACTGGAGGCCCACAGCCAGCCCTGGGCCAGGCCCGCCCACACTGCCCGGGTCTGAAGGCTGGCCTTTGCAGGCCACCCAACAGCCCCGTGTCCTGTTCTGAAGTCTTGACTGGGAGTTCCAGGGGAGGGAGGAGGGACACTGGACAGGGATTCTTGGTTCTGAAGTCACCCTCCAAGGTCCAGTTCTTCTGAGTTAGGGGCTGGGACAGGCATGTGGGGGTGGTAAGGGGACCTGTAGTCCCCTTGAGTTCTTGTGTCCTTTCGTCCTTATGTGGTCCAGTGAGTTCAAGGCAGCTTTCTCACATACACTCTTCATTGTAGTTACCACCTTTGGTGGACACCCTGGGGAGTCCAGGTGGAAGAACAGAGCCTTATAGTGCTGATTGCTGTCCCTTTGGGGGCCAGATTGCTTAGTGAGCAAGAGCAAGGGCTGGTGGATGAGCCGCAACAGACTGGCTGTAGTGCTCCCTTCCTCCCGTCCCCTGCCTGCCTGGGCCTCCTAGCAACTATCTATGGGGTGGGTGGGGAGGCTGGGAGGGCCCTCGCCTGTTTTTCAAGCTGCTCCTTCTAACCTCTGCCTGCCCCCTCTGCAGCTGGCCTGGCTTCTGGGCCTCCCCTCTGCAGGAATATTTGGCCCAGCCAAGTGGGCCCCTCAGGGTCTCCCTAAGGCTCTCTTTCTCTATTGAATGACCCTCTTGCCAGAGCCCTGGCCCCAGCTGTAATGAGGCCCAGAGAGGGGCAGTGACTTGGCCCAGGTCACCCACGATCAGCATTGGCACCACCACTGTGTGTACAGGCCCACCATGCTCATCAGGGAACTGGCTGCCTGGTCCACCTGGATGGGAGTAGCTAAATTAGGGCTAATTCCTAAAGGACTCTGGCCAATTCTGTGTCCCAGCTTTGAAGATCTTACCTCTCATGGAAGGGGCCATCAGTCCTGACATGGGATCATCTGCTCTACAGAAATGGCATTTATCCCAGCAACTGTTTTTGGCACAGGAGGTTTCTCCAACCCCCAGCTTCCTGCCTGCCTTGGGCAGGGTCTGGCACCCTTGCCCCGGTCCTGGGGACCATCTGGTGACCTTGAACAGGCCCTTCCCCGGCAGGGTTGTTTTCTTCACTAGGCCTGTGAGGAGCTCCCTCCTGGGGGTTTCTGAGGGTGAACAGGACAGGGTAGGCTGTGGCCTGGGCAGAAGGCGGCCTAATGTTCATGCTGGAGCCTGTGGGTGCCTCTCTTTTGAGTCCCCAGAGGGGACAGCAGGACAGGAGACAAAGCAACCTAAGACAGGGAGCATGATGGCACCCCATTTCATAGAGAGGAAATTGAGTCCAGAAAGTCAAGGGCCTTGCACAGGTACGAATGAGCCCACATGGCCGTGGGAAAGCAGGCAGGACAGCTGGCTGGGAGCCCCGCCCTGGAGCTAGTGACTCACTGAGTGCTCTGTGCCTTTGATCCCCAGCCGACTGTCCCCATTCTGCATGTGAGCAAACCGAGGTGTCCGCAGTGACTCACACCCCCTCTTCCTGGAGGCCCCAAGGGCCCTGGGCTGGAGGTTAAAAGTCTGTCTCTGCATGGTTAGGCAAAGCCAGGCAGGCTTTCTCCCGCTTGGCATTTGGACACGGGGCCAGGTCACTCTGTGGTGGTGGGACTGCCCCGGCAGCAACAGGGGCCTGAGAGCTCTCTCCTCCTCCCTGCTGCAGGGGCAGAATCCTTTCGATCTGGCCTTCTCCCTAGAACAAGTCCACCCCGGGGAGACTGACTTCAGCCTGGAGTGCCCAGCCCGTCCTGGTGAGGGGCCAGGAGGGAGGGACAGTGGGTAAGGGCCGGGTGGGGCCTGGGAACCACAGGGGCTGAGAGGATCTCATTTCTGGGCCTCCTGGCACAGATATGCCCACAAGCCAACCCATTGACATCCCAGACGCCAAGAAGAGGGGCAAGAAGAAGAAGCGGTGCCGGGCTACTGACAGCTTCTCAGGCAGGTTTGAAGGTGAGTGGGGCGTGCAGGTGGGGTGCGTCAGGGAGATGACGGGACCACCTGGGGCGGCTCTTACCACCTCCTCCCTGCTCCCCAGACGTCTACCAGCTGCAGGAGGATGTGCTCGGAGAAGGCGCCCATGCCCGTGTGCAGACCTGCATCAACCTCATCACCAACCAGGAATATGCTGTCAAGGTGAGCTTGGCACCCTTGCCTGTCCCCTCACCTCTCTTAGCAGCCTCTGGGTTCTAGCACTGACCTGCGTGGTGGAAGGGAGCTGGTGTTTGAACTTCTGGACTGGCCACTGGGGAAAACCAGAGTCTAAAAATGGCCCCAGGGCCCATAACTCAGGCTACCCCTAGGAATCCAGGTCAGCCTGGCTTGAGATCCTGAGTCCAGGCAGAGGTGGGAAGTGGCCAAGAGAGGTGGCCCCTTGTGCAGGTGGCTGAGGACCTGGTGCCAGAGTGACTGCTGAGAGTTGGAGGCTTTGAGCAGAGCTACACTCGCCTGCTGGGTTACCTCAGACTGGTCCCCAGGGATGACAAGTGCTTCCCTATATTGGTTACAAGGATTAAAAGGCCACGCTGTACTTTGGACCCAAGGGGTTTGGCATTTGGGGAGACCAAGGCAGGCCCTCGAGAGCCTCCTGTGGCCTCTGACCCTGGCAGTTGTAGCTTTGCGATCTGTGTTGTCTACCCAGATTGTCAGACCCTGCATTCCAAGAAACCTTCCAGGCTCCCCTCGTGACCTTATGTCTGGGATGGATGGAATCACAGGAGTCTGGCTACCCCGTGAGGGAGGCCAGTTACTCCTTGGTGAACAGGGCTGGCCAGAAGCTTCAAGCCCCTGTTGGAAGTCTAGTGACAAAGACAGCTGTGGTCCCTAGCCCCTGGGAGCTCCCAGGTCAGGTAGAGTAGTGTTGCCGAAAAATTGGACATAGCATCAGTCAGTGTCTGCACACCAGTGTATTTCTGAGCATCTTCCTCCTGAGGACTTTTCTAAAGCTCAGTGAGGTAGTCTGAGGGACCCCAGTCTTCATGAAGTGGGGTCCTAGCAAGATTCCCAAGGGACAGGATGAGGTTCAATTTCCTTCAGAAAGGCATGGTTATAGGCATTGTCTCCAGAATTCCTGGAATCTGGTTGTTTTGTCCTTCTTTGGGACAGGTGTGTTTGTCACTAGACAGCACAAAGTCTCAGCCTTGGGTTAGTGGACTTGTGTGTCTGCCTGCTGCAGGAGCTTGGCCTATGGAACACACCACATTCTTTTATTCCAGGCCGTTGTGGTGGGCAGGGAGCCCCAGGCATGGGCTGGGCAGGTACTTCTCTGAGCAAAGGGGGCCGGTGACAGCTGGGGAATGGGCCTAGACACTCTGGTCTTTAATGCCCCTGGTGCCAATGGGGTTTGGGAGCAGACGTGCAGGCTGTGTCTGCTGGTTAGTCAGGGTGCCATTCTGGGCTGTCCTGAAACACCCAGATTTGTGGGTCTTGGGATAGCTACCCAGACTGGTGTGGAACTGAGGATGCAGAACTTGGTGCAGAGGCAAGCAGGGATTCCTTGGCTGGTAGCCAGGTGCCCTGAGGCCCCTCCAGTCCCCTGGGTGGTATGGGAGTCAGCATAGTGGCCACCAGGGAGTGGGCGCTGCTCATTCCAAGGGAACTTGATGTTCTGAAGGGGTATCTTGCAGGGGACCCAGGCTCCAAATATACCCACAAGGCCTGGGGTCAGGAATGCAGAGGGTCTGGCTTTTTCTCTCTGCCTTTCCTGCCCCACTCACCCTGCCCCTGGTGCTACTTGGGAACTACATTGTTCCCTGTTTGCACCGATGCTGCAGTTCTGACTTCTGGCAAATTCTGGGCCCCCATAGGAGAGCTCTGTTTTCTAGACCTTAAAGGTCTAAGCTCTAACAGTTTCAGGAATGGTGCAGAGGAAGTTTCTAATGGGGGCCCCTCACCCCCACATGTTTCAGATCATCGAGAAGCAGCCTGGCCACATTCGGAGTAGGGTTTTCCGGGAGGTGGAGATGCTGTATCAATGCCAGGGACACAGGTAATGCGACCTACCCTCACCACAGCCCTGGGCCCTGAGCCACCTTTTAGTGGATGAATGGGCCTGAATACCTTATCACCCTCACCAAGCATTTAGGGAGCACCCATGTGTGCCAGGTCCTGTGCTGGGTGTTGTGAGTGGATACAGTGTCAGGCAGGCAGTCCAAGGTGGGCAAGGTGGAAGCAGATCCATGGACCCAGTCCCAGCATTCCTATGGGCTGGTAGGGGTGGGGAGGGCAGGCCCCTCCTGGGTTGGGCAGGCACAAGGTAGCCTCAGGAAGTCTCACTCCAATCCTGCCCCCTACCCTACCCCAGGAATGTTCTAGAGCTCATTGAGTTCTTCGAGGAGGAGGACCGCTTCTACCTGGTGTTTGAGAAGATGCGGGGCGGTATGTGGGGCCTGGGAGACATGTCCCATTTGGGTTCTAATGGGCTGTGGGCTCAGGGCCACCACAGAAGACCTTTCAGAGAGTCCTGCACATCAGAGGGGGCTTGGGTAGTCTGAGCTTTCTGTCCACACAGTAGCTCAGGGTCAAAGAGTTTGGGCCCAAGGAGGCCAGAGTGGGGGCTTCTGTGCCAAGTGGAAGTAAATGCTGTTACTGGGCAATGGCCTGGGGACACAGAAGTGACCCTTAACATATTCTCCCTCCACCATGGCCTGGCCCCAGGCTCCATCCTGAGCCACATCCACAAGCGACGGCACTTTAACGAGCTGGAGGCCAGCGTGGTCGTGCAGGATGTGGCCAGCGCCCTGGACTTCCTGCACAACAAAGGTGGGTGGTGGGGCAGGCTGCTCATGGTGCTGCCTACCTTTCACCAGCCTGCCCAAAGATCCCTGGGTCCCGTGGGTATCCAGCCTTGCCCCTGATGCACCTGTCCAGGACTCTTGGAAGGTGGGCTCACCCCATCCACTTAACCCTGTCTGGTGGTTTTCCCTTTAGGCATCGCCCACAGGGACCTAAAGCCAGAAAACATCCTCTGTGAGCACCCCAACCAGGTGAGGGATGCTGAGGGGTGGCCTTCTCTGTGGAACTGGGAGATGGGGCCAGGTATGGGCTGGAGGGGACCTCCAGGGCTACAATCCCCACCTCACTGCCCCTTCCCAACCTCTGCCAGGTTTCCCCTGTGAAGATCTGCGACTTCGACCTGGGCAGTGGCATCAAACTCAATGGGGACTGCTCCCCCATTTCCACCCCAGAGCTGCTCACCCCGGTGAGAGCCCACAGGGTCAGAGGCTCCCCGAATGGGTTACAAGGGCGGGCTGGGAGAAGGTGAGGAGACAGGACTGCATCTGGTCCCAGGCTGCGGTTGTAGAACCTGGGGCAGCTTGGCTGCTGAGGCTGCAGAAATCAGGTTTCCGCTTAGCAACAGCCGCTGATTGGTCCTTCTAGCGTCATGGGACAGGACCGTGGTCAGGCGGGGAGGGGCAGGCCCCCAGCACCTGTTGATTGGGCAAGGGTGGAGCTGGGGGCGGGGCTGGTCCACATCAGCAGCCTGTGGTTGGCCAAGCAGGGCTGTTAGAGCGGTCTCGGGCTCAGGTGACCTGGCGTTTTAGCACTTCACTGTTTCAGCACTTCACTGTGACCCTGTGGAGTCCCGACCTGTGCCCCTTTCCCTGGGCCTTTTTCTCCTCCCGAGTTTCCTAGCATGACTCCCTGCCCCACTCCCTCAGTGCGGCTCTGCAGAGTACATGGCCCCCGAGGTGGTAGAGGCTTTCAGTGAGGAGGCCAGCATCTACGACAAGCGCTGCGACCTCTGGAGCCTGGGCGTCATCCTCTACATCCTGCTTAGTGGCTACCCACCCTTCGTGGGCCACTGTGGCAGTGACTGCGGCTGGGACCGTGGCGAGGCCTGCCAGGCCTGCCAGGTGCGTGCCCCCACTCCCTTGCCCCATGCAATCCCTAGGGCCTGAACCCTGAGGATTGACTGAGTCCACAGGGTAATGCTGGCCTTACCTGGGTTTCCTCAGGCTCTTTGTGTCCCCTTTCCCCAAAGCAGTCAGGTCAGAGAGCTGTGGTTCAGGGTGACCAGGTTCTAGCATTCTGTGCAGGGCTCCAGTGAGGCTCAGGATCCACATTCTGGAGCCAGCCCCCACTTGGACAGAGCCCACTGAGTACCTCCCTGAGGCCGACTCTCAAATTCAGCTGCCCCAGACCTTTGTTTCTTGCCTTCTTTGGCCCCTCAGGGTTCTCCATCTTGCCAGCTAATCCCAGTACCCTGGGCCCGAGTCCCATCCCACTGTCCAGGTGGCCAGTCTCGGGTCCCTGCACCTGGGGGCCTGACAAGAACCTGTCATTCAGTGGTGTTGCAGCCCATAATGGTCCAGGCTTGCCCATAAGGTGTCAGGCTGGGCCTCAGCCCTTGCAGCTTGGCTGACCCTCGTTCACATGCTCCCCTAGAACATGCTGTTTGAGAGCATTCAGGAGGGCAAGTATGAGTTTCCCGAGAAGGACTGGGCCCACATCTCCTTCGCTGCCAAAGACCTCATCTCAAAGCTCCTGGTGCGTGACGCCAAGCAGAGGCTGAGCGCTGCACAGGTCCTGCAGCACCCCTGGGTGCAGGGGGTGAGTGCCCGCCCCGCTGGGACCAAGGAGGGGGGTGTTTTGGGGACTGCCCACCTCCACCCAGCTTCTGATGGGTGGGGATGACTCAGTGCAAGTGTTTGAGAACTTTTAAGGGGAACCAGCGTCAGGACCTCCAGATGTGGCATGGGTTTGGGCATTGGCTACAGACATCCTCTGGGGGCCCAGGCACAGTTGTGAAACCCCACTACCTGCTGACCAGGTTGGGCTGGAGGCTTCAGGAGCTGCTGTCTGTGCCCTGGAGGTACTGGGGCCCCTCCCATCCTGGCACATAGCAATAAGCTAAGGTCAGCCAGGGAGCAGAGATTGAGCAGTCAGCCTCCAACAAGGCTCTGTCCCCACTGATCCAGAAGAGCCTGGCATTTCTCTCAGCCATTGGTTGTCCAAGCCGTGACCACCAGGGCAAGGGACATGGGAAGCAGAGACCACCTGCTGGAGGCATGCTGGTAGCGGGAGCTCTAAACTCCTGCCCGGAGTGTCAGGAGACTTATGGAGACTTAAGAAGGGAGAGAGGTTGGATTGGGTTTGGGCTGGGAATGGTCATTACGGGGGGACTGGGGAACAAGCAGGACTGAGGAGATGCTGGCTCCCAACAACACACACCAGGGCCCCTTGCAGCATCCCTTCCCCTAAACCTGCCTCTGCTTCTGGGCAGTTGTACCCCTTAACCCTTGGTGGTGTCACAGCCAGCTGGAGACCTGAAAGGTTTCCCCTGGGGAGGACAGACTGTGCTCTGCTTTTCAGCTCTGCTTCTCCTGTCTCTTTGCAGTGTGCCCCAGAGAACACACTGCCCACACCCATGGTCCTGCAGAGGTGAGGCCTGCATGGGGGTCTTGGGACCCAGAGGCAGGGTCGGGGGTAGTGTGGGGGCTGTCTTTGAGACACCTCTCTAAATTGCAGAGGAAGCTATTCAGGTACTTTGTGGTGGACTGGGCCTCTCCAAAAGCTGGTTGGGGCCTAGGTTCAGTGGCCCCTCTTCTAGGGCACTACACAGACTCTAAGGACCCAAGGGAATCAGGAGGTGCATCTGGTGGTCACCTCCCTCTTCTCTATCCCCAGGAACAGCTGTGCCAAAGACCTCACGTCCTTCGCGGCAGAGGCCATCGCCATGAATCGGCAGCTGGCCCAGCGCGAGGAGGACTCTTTGGAGGAGGCAGGGCAGGGCCAGCCCGTGGTTATCCGAGCTACCTCACGCTGCCTGCAGCTGTCCCCGCCGTCCCAGTCCAAGCTGGCCCAGCGGCGACAGCGAGCCAGCCTATCTGCGGCCCCCGTGGTCCTGGTGGGGGACCACGCATGACCCCTCCTTCCCTCTGTACATAGGTTACCCCCTCTCCCATCAAAGCTACAGATTTTAAGCTATTGCCAGCCAGTGACCATCGGGCTGCATTCCCCCGGTTGGGTTCTGAGACACTCAGCTCAGCTGGGGGGAGTTCTTTTTATATAAAGTTTTTGCTGTTGGGTTTTTTCTTTTTTCTGTCCCCTACCCATTTTTTTTCCTTTGAATGGTGTTAAAAGCAAATAGGCCCCTGGGGAGAGCAGAGGGTGTGCGTGGTTGTGTGTGTCCCTGCCTTGCTGCCCCGGCCCCACGTGCTCACCTGTACTGTGAAAGGCCCCATGCCCATAGCCCCTGCCCAACAACTCAGGAGAGGAGGGTGGTTGCCGTCTTCCAGAGCTGGGGGCCCACGCCTCCTCCCCAGCCCTTGCAGTGTTTTCAAGGCTGGGCTGACCTTGTACCTCCTCTTATCCCCTAAGACACCATGGTGGTTGGTGGGGGCTTAAGCAGGCAGGCAGGCTTGGTGGATGGCCACCCACTGGAACCCCCCAGCTGACTGACAATCGGGGCTCCTTTGAACCTTGACCTTAAGCTGCAGCTGACCCAGGGGCACACCCACTGTCACTTCTCAGCCCACTCTGCTAGGGGCTTTGCCCACCCAGGAGGGGGTCCCTGGAGGAAGTGAGAGGACTGGATAGGCACCCGTCAGCCAACATTGGGGGTCTGACCCCCTCACCCGGGCACCTGAGTGCCCCTTCTCAGGGCTCAGTCTGACCATGGCCATGTCCTGTCCCCATCATTCCTCCAGTTGGCATGGAAGTTCTGCCAGTCCTGCCTCTGCCCCTCCAGAGAGCCAGGGCTAACCGGGGTCCTGCTGAATTCCCCCACTTCTAAGGGCAGTGTTCCTGCTACTCTGCCCACCTTCAGGAAAATGGCCTCCTTCAGGCACCCAGGAACCAGTGCACCCCTCCTCCCACCCCAACACCCAGGTCAGATGTCGCGTGACCCGCCAACTCGGGGAGGCTCTGACACCTCTTTGTCCTCGGGTGGGAAACTATGCAATACAGCCTTCCTCTTCCTTTGTGCACACATGCTTCTGCCAGTCGGCATGGCTCCCACCAGGGCAGGTGGCCCAGGGTCTGGCCCTGTCTTCTAGGCAGGCCAGGCCCTCTGGCTTCTAGTTCATCTTGTTTTGCTAGTATTTTGAGAACACCAGTTGACTTCTCTTCCTCGTTCTTGAAGAATACTTGAATGTTGGGGGGCCTCATGGGTTTGGGGACCCAGAAGCCGTGTCTATGGCCCCCTGTCTTGTATGATTATTGTAGTCTGGGGTGGCTGGTGGGGCCCATGCCCTTCCCTGTCCCTGCCTGCTGGGATCTGTGGACTGGCCTTTCCAAAGACCCTGGGTGGGGCAGGCGCCCTGCCTCCATTATTTCTCACCCACCAGTGGTTCCAGGTTTTGCAGCTGGGGTTTCTGCCTTTTTGTGAAAAAGAAATGGAGCCTTGCTGGCTGCAGGCACCATGGCCACTTTGGAAAGCTGAGCTGTGAGCAGCTTTTTCTCTCAAAGGTGGGAAAGCCACTTCCTCTCCCCTAGTCACATCAACAGTGCGACTTGCGGGACTGGTTAGAACCGTTACTGTGAATGAACGTCCGGGCCCCAGGGTCCCAGGGTCCCAGGCTGCTCTGGCGCCAGGGGAAGGGGGAACGGCAGTGTTTCAATGTTAAGATGTGTAAAAAAAAAAAAAAAAAAAAAAAGTTTTTAAAAGTGGGGGAAAAACATCCAAGCACTTTAACTCCACTGTACCAGGTGAACTGATACAGCTCAGAAGATTTCCTTGACACCAACTGTCAATGCCGGAATTTTGTATTCTGTTTTATAAGGATTTAATAAAACTCATAAAAACTTGGCATGCCAGCGTCATGGTTTTCTGTTGTCAAGTAACAATCCACCCCAGACCTAGTGGCCTAGACTGTTTCATTGGCAGTGATGATGCTGTGAGTCAGGAATTTGGATGGGGCATGTGGGATTGGCTTGTCAGTCCTCTGGTGGCCCCAGGATCCTCGTATGTTTGGCTTCTCACTGAGTACCATGTGGATGGGCCACGTATTAATCAGACCCTGCATGTGGGTACACTCAGGCTGTCCCCACTTTTGGCCGCTGTGAGTCATGCTGCTATGGACATGTGCACAGGTCTTATGTGGACACAAGGGATGTGAGCAGGACAGACCCTCATGTTTTTGGAAGGACTGTTTTTGCCACCATGTGTAGTATGGACTTGGGGCCCAAAGGACCAGGTGAGTAGTTGTCACCCTCACAGCCAGCCTAGTGAGGGATAACAGGCCTGGCCGGGATGGTGGCTAGCAAATGCAGGGCCTAGTGAGGAGGTGACTTGCCAGCACCTGGGGACAACCTGGATGATGGGTGGGGGTGAGGGAGGGGGCTCTCCAGGCTGTCAAAAGGGGAGGAGCACCTGCCAAGGCATAGGCACTAGAATTCCCTGGGACAGCAGGAGGGCAGCAGGACACTCCCTCTCCTAACTAGCAACCTGAGCTGTGCAGGTAGCACACCCAGTCCTTTAGGTGCCCTGGGCACCCTACATTTATTCAGCCACCTCCTAGATCTCCTCCTTTCAGGCCCCACCACACACAACTTCTCTGCCTTGGGCCAGGCCCCCACTAGCCCCCATATACACCATAGGCTCCCTGTCAATTGCCCCAGGCCCCTTTCTTGTCCGTTGCCCACCCCAGCATATGTGTGGGGGAAGGGGTGGATGCCACATGGCAAGCTGCCACTCTCCCAGGTGGCACAGAGCCCTGCTCGGCCCTGCTAGGCCCGGTCGCTGACCGCTCCCTGCCCCCTGCTGCTTGCCAAGCCCTGCGGCCGGGCACAGCCTGTTCTCTGAGCCTTGGCTGTAGATTTTTGTTGCTGGTTTCCTCTCAGCTGATCCCGCCCCTTCCATATCTCCCTCCTCCAAGAGCAACAGGAAAATCCCGGAACTGGAGTAGCACAGAGCCTTTCCCAGGATGGTGACTGTTCTGGCCCCCTGGGCCCAAGCTCTACCTGAGTAAATGGGACTGCCAGTTCCGGCTCCCCACCCGCCTGCAGACGCCCACCACACACATCCCCATACTGGGCTGTGCAAGCGGGACTGTCACCCAGGGTCATACCAAAATCACGTGAGTGCCTTGGGGAGCTACTCTCTACTCTGCTTCACAAGACAGTGTCAGACACTGCTGTCCCTGCTAATAGAAAAGATGGACAAGGGCATGGGAACTCGGTTTTGTCTTCACAGTTTTTAGGTAAACCTAAAACATTTTTTAAAATAATTTTTTAAAAAATGAAAATGAAACAAGAGAAGCCGACACACAAGCCACCCAGTGTGTGATTCCACTTCAGTGAAATGTTCAGAACAGGCACATCCACAAACAGGAAGTGGGTGAGTGGTTGTCGGGGGCTTGAGAGGAGATGAGGGGGTGATTGCTAATGAGGATGGGGCTTCTTTTTGGGATAATGAAACATTCTGGAATTGGAGATGACGGTTGCACAACATGGTAAATATATTAAATACTATTGAATTGTTCACTTAGGGTGAATTTTTTCTTAATAAAAATTAAAAGAACAATGAAACTGAGTGTGGCACACAGTAATTGCTCAAAAATGCACCAAGGAGTGATTTATCACCCCGAAGTGTGAGGATCAGGCCAGCATAGACATCTATCTTCTAATCCCCAGAGGGTAGGGACTTGTGCTAGTTTTCTTTTTCTTTTTCTTTCTCTTTCTTTTTTCTGTTTTGATTGTTCATTTATTCTGTTCTTTAGAATACACATATAAGTGATGTGGTATTTGTCTTTCTCGGTCTAACATTTCACTTAGCATGATAACTTCTAGTTCCATCCGTGTTGTTGCAAATGGTAAGATTTCATTCCTTTTCATGGCCAAGTAATACTCCATTTGTGCAAGTTTTCATTCCTGTCATTGTCACTAATCACTGTGACAAACCCCCTCCATGGATTATCCCATGTGATTGCCATCCTTAATTCTCCAGCCTCCAAGGGAAACTGGTAACCTGTACTCACTTGGAAGGAGGAGAAAATGGGTTTAAAGCAAAATGTGATGGAGTAAGTCAGACATGAGGAGGAACTCACCTCATTGGTCAAAGCCTAGATGGCGTGGGCTGGGGCAACCGGAAGGTGGGGAGGGCTGGGTTATCGGTCCGTGGACACCTGGGTGAGAGCAGGGCTCTGCCTGACCTGCCTCATTTCCCTCTGGGCCTCTGAACTCATCATATGCTGCATGTTGCCCCTGTCTGTTTCCCACTCTGGGCTGCACTCACCCACTCTGTCCAACTCACATAGCAGTCCTCTACACATAGGGTCTGGTGTTTGTGGGTAACCCTGGGAAGGTGCCACGGGGTTTCTGTCACATCTATCATCTCTCACACACAGACTCAGGTTTCCCCTGTGGAATGTGAAGACAATAGCTCCTGCTCTCTCTGCCTCAGTTTCCTTTTTGTGATTTTCTGTGAGACCACAGAGGCTTGGACACCAACAACAGAGCATTTGCCCTTCACTGTGCACCTGGCTCAGGAGCCAGGGAGGCCTCCGGGGAGCTGGGGCCCCAGGACACCCGTGCCCAAGGCCCTTGGGGAGAGCATCTGGCGAGAGGTTAGCAAGTCCCTAGAACAGATGCACAAAATGACAAACAGGGCTGCATGTTCAAAGTGACACCCACCTCACATGAGGGCTATGGGTTTGAGCCCAGGCCACTCCTGACCTGAGGTCATCAATTCAGTTACTCAATCCTATCCAGCTGGTAGTGGGTCTTTCATCATTGATCACAGTCCTCGTGTCCCAGGGTGTCTTTGTCCTCTCGCTGGGCATGCAGTGGTGGGAAACTGGCTCACAACCACTCCAAATTGGGGCCAGAGCCTGGAGGGGTGAGCGAGACCTTCCCCTGGGCAGGCAGTGTAAGGAGGCACCAAAGGCATGGTTGCCAACATGATTTTATTTTTTAGGACTCATCTGTATTTTATTAAGTGAATATTAGCATAGGGCAAAGGAGGTTTAAGTGAACATGAAGCTGCTTTCATATCCTGCTGCAGTGTCTCAGGGCTTCCCTGGTGGCCCAGTGGCTAGGATTCAGCGCCCTCACCGCCACGGCCCAGGCTCGATTCCTGGTCAGGCAACCACCGAAAAAAAGAGTGTTGGGGGAACAAATAAGATCAAAGTGGACATAGCAGGACTGAACAAGAGGAAAATGAAGAAGCCCTGCTGGATGAAGAGGGAATGAGAAGGTGGGAACACTCCCCGCTATGCCCAGAGGCACTATTACTGTCAGTCTTAGGAGAATCGTATCTGTTTAACAGTATTTAAAAATATATATACTAGGTCCTTTCGTTGGGAATGATAAGTAATTCTTTATTACAAAGATCAGTTTCTATGCAAGATGTTTATTTTGAAAATGCCTAGAATTACACTTCATGCATACGTTGATATACATGGGACATTTTACTTCTTCTTCCTTAAAATACAATTCGTGGCACTTCCAAACGTGAGAATAATTTTTAAAAATATGTATTATGGGGAGTTCCCTGGTGGTGTAGTGGCTTAAGGCTTCGGCACTGGCGCTGTCAGCGCTGCGGTCTGGGTTCGATTCCCAGCCAGGGAGCTACCCACATACCAAAAAGCAAAAAAAAAAAAAAAAAAGAAAAAGAAAAAGAAAAAATATGTATTATGAACTGGTCTATGGCTTGTCCTGATCCATCGACTTGGGTAAGGCCGTGTGCGTGTGTGTGCGTTATAATAGCATACTCAGCTGAGTAACTTGGTATAATCATGGCTCTTGTTGAACTCACAGATCCTAGCAAGTCTTCAGACACAGTAAGCGGTAAACAAATCCCCTTGTATTGAATTGAAATAAATTCATACTGAATCATTTCCAAATGATAAGAAAATTCATTTAACTAGCTAATATAAGAATATAATAGTTTGATGCAATATGCTAGAAATACTTTGCTGTTATAGACAGACCACTAATTGTGCAGCCAGAAGTCTGGGTCGTAAATGCTAGATATGCTTGTTACCAGCTTTTTCTGAGCAAAATCACTTAATGGATATGAACCTCTAAGATGATAATGTTTTGTGCTGGGAAATTTTGCAGTGACTTGCACGAGGGTGGGCTGATCAATTTTGCCTCCGCCTGAATAGAAAATGAATGGGAAAAGATATTTTAATAAAATTAAAAAATAAATACACCTGGATCATGTTTGTTTTGTTTTTGTTTGATTGTTTGTGCTTTTTGGTATGTGGGTAGCTCCCTGACTGGGAATCGAACCCAGGCCGCAGCGCTGACAGCGCCAGCGCCGAAGCCTTAAGCCACTACACCATCAGGGAACTCCCGGATCATGTATTTTCAAAGCTGCATAATTATTTTTTCAAATCCACCACACACTTCAATACACTTCCACCAACACTGCACTAGTTTTTGAAATCAGTCCTTACGAGAAAATCAGTGTTTTTTGTTTTGTTTTGTTTTGTTTTGTTTTTTGGTAGCAGTATGGTTTATTAAGCTATGCCTTGGTACAGGCACCAGGGCTTTCCCATGGTGCTCTTGATGTATAAAGCCTAGACGTTCTGCCAGTTCTTTTTGTGCAATGATACTAGGAAATTGATAGCTAAGTGTATGTTGTACACAAGGTCATCATCTGTCATCTTCACGTGACCAACAGCCATTGCCAGACACAGCACCTTCTTCATCTGGAACTTGATCGTGGATTTCACTTCCCTGACTTTTGCCACTCTGCTCTCATTGTGGGTCAGCAAGGAAGGGAACTTGCCAGTCTTATTCAGGCCTGGACCCAGGATTTGTGGGATCTGCTTGGTCAGAGACCCTGAAACCAAAAAGACGTCACACTTCTTGGCCAGCTTCTTGACCAATTTCTTATTCTTAGTGAGTTTCTTCAGTGCCTTGATGTCCACGTGGGGAATATCCACAGCCTTGGCCTCATCACAGTGATGCTGGTCCCCCAGAACACAGACGAAGAACTTGGGGAGGGGAGTGGGTTTAAGCCTAACGGTGCCCGAGAAGCATTTGTCCTTCTGAGGCTCATAGTTTTTTTTTTTAATTCATTTTTATTGTTAGACTTATTGGGGTGACATCTGTTAGCAAGGATTATATAGATTTCAGGCATACAATCCTACAGTGCATTGTCAACTTGTTGTATAATAAGTTCACCACCTAATGTGACTTCTCTTTCCATCACCTTATACTAATGAGGCTCATAGTCCTTCAAGCTGATCTGCAACTCCACCATCTCCAAAAACTTCCAGCGCTGGTGCTGGTTTCCGTGCAAGACTTCCAGCACCACCTCACAGAGGGTGTCATGGGAGACTTTGCTGCTTATGGTGCCCAGTGCTGCAAAAACTGGAAAAGAGCTCAGTGTTTTGTTTTTGAAGCCATTTCCTCACTGCAGACTTCACCTCTTCATCACAGGTGAAACATCTTGAGTTCCCTGGTGGTGTAGTGGCTAAGGCTTCAGCACTCTCAACACTGCACCCTGGGTTCAATTTCCAGCCAGGGAACTATCAAAAGAAAACAAAAAAAAATTTTAAAAATTAGCTGCAATTATAGTGACAGCATTGGAGATTCTTTGCCTGAAACCTATGTAATTCTTGCTAACAGATGTCACCCCAAAAAGTCTATCAATAAAAATGAATTTAAAAAAAAATACCCAGTGCACACTCAAGCCATCACACACACACACACACACACACACACACACACACTCATTAGCATCTGAGTTACACTATAAAAATACCGTAACAGGGGTCTGTTAGCGGAGAATAATCTGCACGGAATTGCTGAGTCATCTCTCCCATTCTCATCCAATCCTCCTGTAAGTAAAGGATCGTATAATAAATACTGTTATATTCTAAAAAAAAAAAAAAAAAAAAAAGTCTTACCTAATGTCTTACTGTACTTACATCAAATTACTGATCACCATGAATGGCTTGCATTTATCTATGAATTTCCATTGGAGGAATATTTTCACTGTTAAGAATTCAGGGAGTTCCCTGATGGTGTAGCGGCTTAAGGCTGCGGCGCTGGCGCTGTCAGTGCTGCGGCCTGGGTTCGATTCCCGGCCAGGGAGCTACCCACATACAAAAAAAAAAAAAAAAAAAAATCAATAACGGCACCCTGTTTGAACCGAACATCTGAAGTCTTGCATTTCGATGTGCCCTGGGTGAAAAATGTAAGCCTCTGTGTGTGCAAGGTCAAGAGTGATGGAGAGCTGTGGTACATATACACAATGGAATATTACTCAGCTGTAAGAAAAGATGAAATATTGCCATTTGCAACAAAATGGATGGACCTGGAGATCATCATGCTAAGTGAAATAAGCCAGACAGAAAAAACAAAGAACTGCATGATTTCACTCATATGCGGAATATAAAACTGAAAGCAACAAAGAAAAAAGAAATGAACAAACAAATAACCCATGGACACAATCAATAGTTTAATGTTTATTTGGGGACGAGTGGGGAGGGGGTGAGAGAGGAGGGGGGGAAGCTAAATATAAGGTGATGGAAAGAGAAGTCACATTAGGTGGTGAACTTATTATACATCAAGTTGACAATGCACTATAGAATTGTATGCCTGAAACCTATGTAATCCTTGCTAACAGATGTCACCCCAATAAAGAAAAAAATAAATAAATAAAATAAAAAATCCATCTTAAGGAAAAAAAAAAAGAGTGATGGAGAGGGGATACCATGTGAGCACACAGAACCGGTTATATACAGATATGTCTAATGCAGCACAAAATACTACAATGGAAGCAAAATTTATCAGCCTGCTCTCATAGATTCACACACAGTTGCAAGAAATAACATTTTGCCCAGTTTCCCCCAGTGGTAACATTTTGCAAAACTGTTGTCACAACCACAATATTTTTTTTTTTTTTTTTTTGCTTTTTGGATAGCTCCCTGACTGGGACTCGAACCCAGGCCGCAGCACTGACAGTGCCAGCGCCGAAGCCTTAAGCCACTACACCATCAGGGAACTCCCACAACCACAATATTGACATTGCTACAATGCATCTCACTGGGAAGTGCCCACTGTCAATCGTACCCCCTGTGTGTGCAGTTCCTTCCACGGCCACCCTCTGGGCTCAAAGCCAACAAGCATGTGTTCAACCTAAGGGAACTCAGCTGGGCCTCTCTTCTCACCTGGAGATAAAAGCACTTCAGGCTGGACCATTGAATCTGGTACCTTCTGAGAACTTTCTGGAATGATGGACATCTTCTCCATCTGCAGTAATACCTCAGCCACCAACCACATGTGTTCCCCGGGCACGTTCCGTGTGACCGATACAAATGAGGAACAGAATGCTTCAGTCACTTCGTTTTCATTGATTTAAATGTGCGTCGCCTGCACGGGCCGCTGAGGCCGCAGTTGGGGAGTGCAGGCCAACTCCCTTTCTCAGGTGAGGAGGCCTGGCCTCTGCCTCGTCTTGGGTTGCTCCCCAAGTCCTTGATTGCTCACAAGCTCTCATGTCCGCTGTCTATTTGTCCCGAGTCCTGGGCACACAGTTGGTGCTCAGTAAATGCTCGTGGAGAGACAGGTTAAGTGAGTGAGGTCTCCGAATGGGTTTCTAGCCCCCATTCTGTTCCCTCCATGTGAGCTTGGGCTCGCCCCGGCCCAGGCCTCAATTTGCCCATCTGTAAAACAAGGCCGGCCATCCTCCTGGCTCCCACGCCTTCACCCCTCGCTGGTGTGGTTCCTCGGGTTTGGCGCGCCATGGCGGCCACCTGAGATAATACGCTCTGGACTCCGCAGCGGTGGGTCACATCTGGGCCGCGGGGTCCTCCGAAACCTCCATCCTAGACTGAGGGGTGGACGCAGGGGACAAGGACTCCATAGTAATGGAGTGCCTCTAACCCCTACATTTAGGACCTGGGGTGGAGAGGGTCATTCGGGCATCCCAAACAGGAAAGGAGGCAGTTTCAGATGGGGAAACCAAGGCACAGAGCTGTCACTTACAGGCGAACAGTTAATGTGTCTACAATTGGAGCCGGGCTCTGGCCAAAGTGTCTTTTTATTTCACATTCAAGTCTCCTCTCCTGCCTGTGTCCCGCTCGGTCCCCATGATCCCTGCTTCCCTCTGTCCTCCCTGCCTTCCTATCATAAAAGCATTATGTATTTGCTGTATACCCACAACTATTTTATTTCCCAGAATGAAAATACATCACATGTATTGGTGCTGTGGGTTTTAACAAGTTCCTAAGTGAATCCATGCTTTCATTTAAGGTGTCCAACCCTCTGGTTTTTCTGATGATCGGTGGGGTGGAGAGGCCCTGAGGCACATGTCAAGGTCTCTGTCTACAAGGAATTCTCCCTGCTGCATCCAGGTAAGTCAGGTGACCCTGTCACCAGGAGGCTTGTGTCTGTGGTTGGCTTTGCCTTCTCAGTCGGAAGGGTCCCTGGCACCTGGGCTCTCCCTTCGGTGGCCAGGTTGCAGGTGGAAGCCGGGAGGGCTGATTTCTTTGTGGGAATGGCAAGAATTTGGGAGTGAGAGTTTAATGGGAACAGAGTATAAGTTAGAGAAGACGGGAAAGTTCTGGAAGCAAATGGTGGGGATGCTGCACAACAGTATGATTGAGCTTAGTGCCACTGAGCTATGCACATAGAATGGTTAACACAGTCAAGTTACGTTACGTATATTTCACCACAGTAAAAATCGTAAGGCAAAACAAACCCCACACAGGTTTGTTTCTGGCTCCATTGGAGTTGGGGCTCATCTCTCTACTCCTGGGCACACAGGAGTGGGACAGAGGGGACAGGCTTCCGGAGGGACTTATCCTGGCGAGTCGTGTGCCTTCCATCCATAACTCATCAGCCAGACTGTTCACATGAGCCCACCCAGACCCAGAGAGTTTGGGGTGCAGCGCGGCAGTGCTGCCAAGAGCACCCGGAACACCTGGGGAGCAGCAGCCCTGGCACCCCATCTGGGGCTGGGCCACTAACCCCAGGCCATGGTCATGTCCGGCTGTCCACCAGGCCTGGCTCCGTTCTGCAGCTGGGGATGGGGGCTGGCGCGTGGGAGGTGTCCAGAGGACAGGGCTTGGCGCCAGCACTGGACGCATAGGAGGGCCCCACGTCACAAGCCAGCAGGGTGGAGCGAACACCCACCTGCCTTACAGACGAGGCATGCGAGGCTCCCTGTCACTCAATTACCATTCGCTCAATTGCCATTCTGAGTCCTAATGGGAGAGCTGCTCACTTCCGACACCATGGAAAACAGAACACAGCCGCCAACGTTCTCACCGACTCCACCCTCCACACGACAGCACCTAGTGTCGTCTTCACCTTGTACAGAGCTGGCCTCCTGCCAGTTCCTGGTCACACATGCCAAGCGTTTCACTCTCCCCAGTGCTGCCTCGGCAAAAGAGACATTATGACTCTGATGCGATTTCTGCCAGATGGTGGAAGCAAACCTCAGTGTTCAGTTTGGTCACTGAGGAGATGATGTCCTTACACGAAGACTTGGGAGTCTGCACATCCTAGAGAGATCAGTGTGAGGAGTGAGGGAGGTTGGGGTGCTCATCACTTTGATTGAGGCGTCCCCACTTGTTTTCCTGAGGTTCCTGAGAGCTGATGATGGAGCAAAGTTCTTCCAGAACATTTCAGCTTGTTAAATGCTCATTCCTGGTCAGCCCTTATGGACCGTAACAGTCCATCTCAAAGCTTGTACAATAAGTCATTGGGCCAATCTCTAGAGTTCATTTGTGGGGAACAGACTTTGCTCATCTAAGTTGTAAACAAATCATTGACGCTCATAGGCCCTTCTGTTTGTTTGAAGAACTGAACACCCCCAGTTCCAGTTTTTCCCCTGATGTCTCTTTTGGGCCAGGTTTCCCAGAATTGACCTGAGACAAGGACTCATGGGAATTCATCCATGGACTACAGTGGTGCTAACAGCATGGCTGCAACTCACCTGATGATCCCAGCTCATCTAGTGGCCCGGCTCCCCCTACACTACTCACCTATGACCTCAACGCCACTGATTATCATTGCTTCAATCAAGAATGTCATGAAAAGCTGCAAACTCCTGGCTGGTCTCCATCAAAGGTGACGTCCTTCTTTCCTTAAACCCAGTCACACACTCAGTTCATGATCTAACAGGGACCATGGGTGAATATTCTGCTCTGTGCCCAGGCAAATCCCGCAGTCTGACTGGGTGTGAAACTGTAAGCTAACCTGGAGATTAAATCCAGACAGAGTCCTCTGGTACCAGATGCCTGGGCTGGGCCCCACCTATTTGAGGTTACTGACCCACTCATAGGAGGACCCATCTTGGGTCAAGGAGAAGGCTGAGCATTTCCACCTTTGACCCTGGCTAATGTAGGCCAAGTGGAACTAAGCAGCATTGATCCACAGCTGATCTCATTGGCAAACTTCTACTGTGTGAGAGAGGAAAACCTGTTCCTCTACCCTCTTAAGTTCTATATTTAGGGGCTTGCAAACTAAACTGATGAAAGACATTTTTCTAACAGGAGGCATTATCAATGTTTAATTTTACTAATTAAATGTATTAATTTTTAATCTTATGTGCTTGGAGCAAGGAGAGTGGCTCAAAAGCCGCAAATAAATTTTAGGAACAATAAATGGGCTTTCAGGAGAATAGACAAGAGAGATGATAGTTTATGACAATGTCTGGGAGTAGTGCCGACTTACTTACCTTTTCTCAAAGGAAAAAATTAGTTAATATCAGGAAGAGATTTATGACAATTTTCTTCTGAGAGGTTCTGGTTTTAGGCAGATAAGGAGTTTCAGGAACTCAAATGCCTTCAGTTCAAAGTGACGTATTTTGAGGTGGCATCTCCTGGTCCTTTTCAGTTGCTCCCCCATCCCAGCTTTTTGCTAACCATCCAATTTTTTTCTTCAAATGTCAGGCATTTTTGGTGTAAATGATATCCCTGTGTGACAACCCCAGTGTCCTAGAGTTGGGGCAGTGGGGTGGGAAATGATGTCCCACCTTATTTACCAGTGAAGGTTTAATAGAAATTGCAGAAGCTCCAGAAATGAATTCCTGGGATTGGCATGTAAACATCGCCCCCTAGAGGCCACCATCAGCTTAGACAGGGCTCCAGGTGGTTCAAGGACCCCTGGGTGAAAATTCACACACACTCTCAAAAATACTGTAAGGGACTTGTTTGATCAGCAAACAGTAAAACATGTCAATGAGGTGAAGCAAAAAGGCTCGGTGACCTTCCTTTGTCACCCCTGGGGCCGAGGTAAGCTCAACTTTCTGTAGTCATTGCTAATCTTTGTTTTGGAAAAGACACCAGACCTGAAGGTAAAAATGTATTATAATTATGCCAACTGCACTTAACTTAGGTGTAGTTTATTTACAGTGACTTGCACAGATTCTAAGTGTAGATTGATGAGTAATTTAGTCAGGAACTTATGTCACCACCACCCCATCAAGATCTAGAATATTCCTGCATCCCAGAAAGTTCCCTCAGTTCCCCCAGACAACCATTGTCCTGATTTCTGTCACCACTGAGGTTATTCCTGTTCCAGAAATTCATCTGGTTGGGACCATACAGAGGAAGCCCTTAGAGTTTGACTGTGATCTTGCAAATGTAAGATAAAATGAAGTAAAAATGTTAATATTGAGAAAAATGTTTTTCTTTCAAAATAAAAAAGCATCTTTCCCTTGAAGTAGAAAAACTTTTATTGATAGATGCATTGCTCTTTTCCCTGGCTGGACATGGAAGTGTGAGATATTTAAAAAATAAATAAAGATCATATGAATTATATCTCAAAAGTAATTTAACTACCTTGACCACTCATAGGTTCCAAAAATGATGATTTGAAATATCATGGTTGTCAACTCATCAGCTTCGTGTTTCATCCTGGTTTTGTTTTGAAAAGGCAATCTTGCTAATGGGGAAGATGTTCTCTGATCAAAATGATCAGCTAAACTTTTTGCAAGGCCCAGGCACTTTAATGAAGGGACAATGACAGTCCCCTTCTCCAACCACAGCTGATTTTTAAAAGTGTATACTTACAAATTAAAAATGATTTCAAATTTAGGAAAGCTTTCAGTTTAAAATATAATCAAGAATATTTCCTTATGTATTCCTAAAAGAAATATGTCTCAGAGATTTTTTAAAAAGTTTTTTACTCATCTCTGTAGCAATAGGGCAAATATGACAAGATGCAACTTTGGGATCAAACATCATTGCCTGTTTTAATTCCTGCAAAGATTTGCATTTCTGCATCAAAGTTGACATAGCTAAAGCTTTCTGAATTTTCTATATTTTCCTTAATAAAAACTACAAGTAGGTGAGCTACTAATAATCTGACTGATATCTTTTCAAATATCACTTGTGAAAATCTTTTTATTGTGAAATGTAATGCTTTTTCAGAAAAGTGCCCACCAAGCAAATGGATAATTTAACAAGTTATTAGGAAACCAACACATTACCACTGTGAGGACCTGAGAAGCCCTCCCCCATGTCCTTGCAATCTTAAGACCCATCTGGACCCAGTTCTCCCTTCCCCCAGTGTAGTCAGTAACGTGAATTTTATGGTTATGACTTTCTCACTTTGTTTATAGTTTGGAAACATGATAATGCAGCCTAAATAAATTTGACTTTGCCTCTTTTAAAAATTTATATAAGTGAAATTACTCTGCATATATTCTTTTGTATCTGGTTTATTTCAATTATTCCATGTAACTGAGTGTATTCATTTTCATAATTGTATATATTCTTTTGTATGAATATACCATCTAGTTGAGTTTTCAGTTTTGAGCTATTACCAAAAAAAAAAAAAAAAAAGATGCTGCTATGGATAGGTCTGGGTATCTATATTCATGTTTCATTAGGGTTATAGGAGTGGAATTGGTACGCTCTAGTGTTAGTATTAGTTCAAACTCATTGGAAAATGTTAAACTCTTTTTCAAATTTGTTGCATAAATTTACATCCTGACCCACCACAAGAATATTGTAGCTCTCATCACCTTGTATCTTTGCCAACATTGCTTCTTCGCATGCCTGAATTTTTGTTCCCAACATGTTGTGTCTGTAGTGCTACCTCACTGTGTTTTAATTTTCATTTTCCTATTTACTAATAAGATTGAATACTTTTTCAAAATTCATTGGCCAATTGGATTTCCCTCTTTGTGAATCATCTATCCAAGCAGAGCCCAGTTTTCATCTTGGCTGCCTGAATTTCAGTGATTTCTAGGAATTCTTTATAAATTTTAGATATAAGCCTTTTTTCACTTGCATGAGTTACAAACATCTCCTTTGTGACTTGCTTCTTCATTCTCTTAATGGATGGTCTTTTGAACAGTTCTTAATTTTAATATAACCCAATATATTATTCTCTTTTTTTATTATGTGATCTATTTTAGAAATCCTTACTGCATGGTTGTAAGAGTATTACCCTACATCCTCTTCTACAATGCTATTGCTTTATTTTGTATTAATATTTATGTCTACAGTCCTTCCTAAATTGGCTTTGTGTATGGGGTGATGTTTATAGTGATACACAGTTGTCCCAGCATTATTTATTGATGAAACTGTCATTTTCCACTACCTCCTCTACCATAAATTGACCTACTGAATGTGGATATGGTCTATCTTGTGCTCCTGATTTATCCATCCACCTGTCCTTCAGCCCCTTTCTTTTCTTTTCTTTTCTTTTCTTTCTTCTTTCTTTTTTTGGGGTGGTGGTGGTGGTAGTGGTGGTTCCCTGGCTGGGAAGCGAACCCAGGCCATGGTATTGAAAGTGCCAAAGCCTAGCCACTACACCACCAGGGAACCCCTATTCAGCCCCTTTCTAAATGACTGTAGCTGTTTGAGAAGTCCTGATAGCAATACAGGCCAGTATTGTGTGTGAAGAGAATCCAGCACATGCAATAGCTCTCTTCCCCACCAGCAATGCATCTCAGGGTCTCAACACCATCAGTAACTTTGCCTAAATAAATAATTTCATAAAGAGTTGCAAACTTTTGGCAATATCACCTGCTTCACCAGCCTTTGAGCCTGGAAGTCCTGCAACAGCAGAATGAGTGTGATGCCATCCTGTGAGGCCCTAGCAAGCTGTGTGCATTTGAATCTCAACTTATTGCCATGTACAAATTCCACTATAGGTTGGTGGTGCTGGGTCTGCTGGGTCTGTTTATGAAACTTTCAGACATTGAATAGCTTCCATCATTTTCCCTCAGTTTCACAGAGTGAACTGCATAGAGCTGACCTTCCTAACCCTCCATTACCAGGTAAGAACTGATGGCTGAAAGCTACCAAGTGAGATGTGTTAGGAGTCAGAACACCAACAATGAACATAAACTTAAACAACTGAACCAGGGAGTTCCCTCATGGTGTAGTGACTTAAGGCTTCGGCGCTGGCGCTGTCAGTGCTGCGGCCTGGGTTCGATTCCCATCAGGGAGCTACCCACATACAAATAAATAAATAAATAAACAACTGAACCAAAGGACTAGGGTAGGTTGTGCAGTGACCACAAATTCTTCCCATTCTAATATTGTGCCCCTTTGCAATGAGACTGAGGCTCCTCTCATCCAGAGGGGACTCTGTCTCTCTACCTCTGTGAATCTAGGCATGGCCATGTGCCTTGCTTGACCTATAGAACATGGCAGGAGTGATATAAGCCAGTGTAGCTTCTTTTTTTTTTTTGCCTTTTTTTTTGTATGTGGGTAGCTCTCTAGATGGGAGTCGAACCCAGGCCGCAGCACTGATAGCACTGGAGCCTTAAGCCACTGCACCACCAGAGAACTCCCAGTGTAGCTTCTTATAAGCTAGGAGGCTTCATGGAGAACTGAGATCTCCCAGCCAATAGCCAGCACCCATTGCCCAATATGCCAAAGAAGCCATCTTGGACCTTCCAGCCTAGCCCACCCAACCCTTCAGGTGTCTGTGGTCTCATAGGTTAGTCTAGGTGAGATCAACGGAGGAAATGCCCAACCAACCCATAGAATCATAAGAATGATTGTTCATTCACTCGGTGGTGGACAGAATAATGGTCCCCAAAGATGTCCACACCCTAGTCCCCAGAAGCTGTGAATATGTTATGTTACATTGCAAAAGGGACTTTGCATATGGGATAAAGTTAAGGATATTGAGATGGGGGAATTATCCTAGATTCCCCAGGGAGCTCAGTGTCATCACAAATGTTCTTATAAGAGGGAGGAAGGAGGGTCAATCAGAGATGTGATCATGGAAGCAGAGGTCAAATCAAGGAATGCAGCCTCCTCTAGAAGCTGGAAGAGGCAGGAAATGATTCTCCCTGGAGCCTCCAGAAGGCACCAGCCCTGCCCACACCTCAATTTTAGCTCAATGAGACCCATTTCAGATTCTTGTCCTCCATAACAGTGCAATAATAAATCTGTGTTATTTTAAGCCATGACATTTGTGAAAATTTGTTATGGCAGCCCTAGGAAACTAATACATACTCCCAGAAATTTCCCTCCTATCCCTTCCCAGCCAACTCCTGTCTGCTCTTGGAGTGAAGCCTCTAAATCTGTAGGTGGTTTGGTTCTGTGGTCATAGATAACTCCAACTACTCACCAGGCAACTGTTTGTATACATAGCCATATACCATCAGAGATTATTATAAGGGAGGTGAGAACAAAGTCAATTCCTTGTCTGTCGTTTGCAAGAGGTGTTCAAAGGTGGCCATTGGGGCCAGCTGCATCAGCTACATGCCTTTATCCGTGAGTAACAGAAACCTGACTATACTTGCTTAACTCAATAAAGATGTTTATTCGTTCAGAAAATAAACAGCCCCAAGCTATGGCAGCCTGGAGGCTCAGGATGATCAAGACAGTTCAGCAATGTCATTCCAGACCCAGATACCTTCCCTTTTCCTACTCTCCCAACCCAGGGGTCATTCTGCAGAAACCTTTCCTGGAATCCCCCACCATGCAGACTTGTACTCTCATCTCATTGGCCAGGACTAGTCACATGCAGGGTCTGAACCCAACAGCAAGCCAGTCATTAATGCCATGATCTTAAAATTTCTTTTCCAACCAGCAGTTACTTTGGATACCATTGATATTACTGTTACGGTCAGGACTTACATTTTATGTTGACAGATAAAACAAATGAAAAAATTATATACATTATAACCAGGATCTTCAGAAATATATGATTCACCAAATGATGAAAGAAAGGGGTTAAATTATTTATAGAGCAGGAGTCTGCAAATGTTTTCTATAAAGGGCCACAGAGTAAATTTTTTTGGCTTTGTCAGCCATATGGTCTCTGAGGCAACTACATCCACTCCTCATTTAATGACCGACCTGTTTTAAGTTCTTTGCTTATCCACCAATTCACTTAATGACCTAGTTGTAGAAAGGGAACTTGGTGGTTAAGTGAGGAGTGCCTATACTCAAATTTGCCCCGGAAGCTGGGAAGCAGCTTAGACAACATGCAAATAAATAGGTATAGCTGAGTATCAATAAAACTTTATTTAAAACAACAGGTGGTAAGCCAGGTCACCTGTTAAGGAGTATTATTAGAGCTAAACTGGAAGTAACACTATAAACTCACAACCTCTAAAACTTATCATTTCTATCTGACCACTGAAGTAGCCTTTAACCCATTTCCTGTTTAGAAAAAAAAAGTGTAGCTCACTGTCGCATTCATTTAATTTTACATAAACACGGTTTTCAATGTGAAAATAAAATATAAAAATTGGGGAGTTCCCTGATGGTGTAGTGGCTTAAGGCTTCGGCGCTGGCGCTGTCAGAGCTGCGGCCTGGGTTCGATTCCCAGCCAGGGAACTACCCACATACAAAAAAATAAAATAAAATAAAATAAAATATAAAAATTGTTCTTGGAGTTATTTCTAAACAGAACTTGTCTCTAATCCTAATGTAACAGAAATATATATGATGATCAGTATTTAATAATTTTTTTCATGTGTAGGAATGCTATGTTTTTTTATAGGATTTGACATTTCCAGCATTTGAGAATTACTATATTTTGTAAATGGAAATAACACTACTAAAAACAGAACGCTATAAATAGAATGATGTCATTTGTTTCCAAAAACTGTCAATATACTAGAGCAATGCAAAAATAATAATAAAAGTGAGGTATTTCATGGCAAACTTCGTGTTTTGTTTTTTTGTTTTTTATTTAGTAGGTGGGTAATTCCCTGGCTGGGAATCGAACCCAGGCCACAGCATTGACAGCACCAGCGCCAAAGCCTTAAGCCACTGCACCACCAGGGGACTCCCTTCACGGTAAACTTTGGACTGTAATCTGTGAATTATCACGGGGCAAACACTGCAGCCACAAGTGCTTCAGGCGAGTATTCTTGGGGCAAATGGAAAATGGATTAAACAGTTTTCCACCAAAAATTTGTGTTTAATAATTTGAGAGGACTCCCCAGTATCCAAAATGCAGTCATCAATACTTTCCCCCACCCCAAGGAATGAGGGCTCTTTGGGGAATAGCTGGTTTTATGTTTCAGGGCAAAGGAGGTACAATATGGCTTCAAATACTCTGGAAAAGTAAGGATGCTTCTCTGAGTTCTGGGGATTGTAGAAGGTATACAGGAGCCCAGCTAAAGGTATTCCTCATCAATAATGATTACAGGTAATTAAAACGACTTGAATCTGAATGCCATGAATCCATAATTATCCTTAAAAGGCAAGAATCAGGCTTTTCATTCTTTATTGAGTCACTAGTACTATATCCACACTTGATTTTATTCAGATGAACTAGTTTTCAGCATCAGCTGCATATAAAGGCTAATATTCTCTTACCAAATGATATGTACATATTCAGAGTGATCCCAACTACAAAA
The DNA here is from genome assembly GCA_004026885.1 of Lyroderma lyra. NCBI lineage: Eukaryota > Metazoa > Chordata > Mammalia > Chiroptera > Megadermatidae > Lyroderma > Lyroderma lyra. The sequence continues at coordinate 97,011 of PVJL010002927.1, forward strand.
AGACTCTACTCTCTTCGATTCTGAGCCAAGGAACTACCGCCCCCCCAAAAAAAAAAAAAATAAAACAAGACTCTACTCTCTGTAAAACATTAAGCAAAACAAAACAAAAATCATGAAAAAAGACAAAGAAATACACCTCAGTGTTAATACCAGTTGTTTATGGATAGTAGGATGGCAGATGATACTCACTTTCTTTCCTATATTTTTCTGGCATTTCCAAGTTCCCACCTTTATTTTTCACAAGTGTATTGTGTGAGGTGGGGCTGGAAGGCGTTGAGCTAGGAGGGCTGTAGGATCTACAGGGATATGACCAGGATTGGACCCATAGCATTGCCCTGTATATCTGCTGAGTCTTGGATGGACAGAGCATCCCTATTCAGCTTCAGCTTCCTGAGGACTTAGTTTGCCCCCTTTGTACAATGGGGTCCCCTCTACTGGGCATGAAGATCACCAGGGCTCCTCAGGGTTGGGGCCCAGGACCCCAGGGGGTTTGAACCCTGGGGTCCAGGGTCCAGGACTCAAGGTCTGGGGTGGGGGTCTGGATTTGAAATGTGGGGACCTGGGTCAGAGATTGGGATCTGGGGTCCGGGGAACTGGGTTCAGTGTCTGGGGTTGGGGTCTAACCTGTGAGGTCTGGAGTCTGGGGCTGGAGTTTGGGATCTGGAGCCGAGAGTCTGAGGCCTGAGGTCTGAGGTATGGAGACTGGGGTTCAGACTCGGGATCCAAGGTCTAGGGCCCCTGAGTCTGAGCATCTAGGATCTGGGGCTAGTGATTCGGATCTGAGGTCCAGTGTATGGGGCCTGGGTCTGAAATATGGGATCCGCAATGTAGTACCTGAGTTCCAGAGCCTGGGTCTGAGGATTTTAGGATCTGGTGTCCAAGATCTGAGGTCTTGGACCTGGGATCCAGGATTCAGGATCCAGGATCTGGAGTCTAAGATCCCGAATCTGAAGTAGATCTAGCAGGTGGGGTCCCAGGTCTGAGGTCTGAGATCTAGGGTCCGGGTCCAGGGTTTGAGACACGGGGTCTGCACCGTCCTCGCGCCCTTCCCCTATTCCCTTCTATCCTCCCTCCCTCTCTCCTCAGCGCCTGGGCCTGCCCTCCCCGCTCCTCTCTCCGATTCCCCGCTTCCCTTCCCGGTCTCCGTGTCGCCGGGCTCTCGCCCCGCCCTTCCCCTCGCCCCGCCCCCTCGCCCCGCCCTTTCCCCCTCGCTCCACCCCTTCCCTCCCTCCTCCCGCCCCGCCCGCCCCGCCCGCCCCGCCCGCCCCGCGGCGCCGCACCGACAAGATGGCGGCGGGTGGGAGCGGCGGCCGCGCGTCGTGCCCGCCCGGGGTCGGTGCGGGCGCGGGGGGCGGCCCGGGTCCCAGCGCCAACGCCACCCCCGCCCCCGGCAACGCGGCCGCTGCCGCTGCCCCGGCCCCTGCTGCCCCCGGGTCATCCCCTCCAGGCTCAGGGCCGGGCGCGCAGGCCGCGGCGGGCGGGGAGCGGGCGGCCGAGGAGCCGGGGGCGGCGGCGCTGCTGCGCGAGCCCGTGTACAACTGGCAGGCCACCAAGCCCACGGTGCAGGAGCGCTTCGCCTTCCTCTTCAACAACGAGGTGCTGTGCGACGTGCACTTCCTGGTGGGCAAGGGGCTCGGCGCGCAGCGCATCCCGGCGCACAGGTGGGCCGCGCCCGCTCCCGGGACCCCGGGCCCCGGGACCCCATCCCAGGGACCCGCCACCCCCGGACACCCTTCCCTGGGACCCCACCGTCCCGGGACCCGCCATCCCCGGAATCTGCAGCCTCAGACCCTGCCATCCCCGGGACCCTCCAGGACTCCCCGGGGAACCACATTCCCCAGGCCCCATCATCCCTGGGCCCTGTGATCCTGCTAGGCCCCCATCCTCCCCGCAGCCCCCAGATACTAGCCATTCCCTGTCCCGGACTCCCTCCCTTCCACCTCCATCAGAGATCCCCACCCACCCTGCCATTCCTGCCAGAATCTCCATCCAGGTCCTGCGACCCCCACCAGTTTTCTCCACCCCTTGGCCCTGCTGTCCTGCCTCATTTCCACTGAGTACCCCATCCTCTTCCAGCTGTGATCCCCACATCCCCACCAGACTTTTGCCTCATAACCTAGGACTCCCCAGACTCCTGAACCATATAGCCCCAAGCCCCCTGACTCCCCAGCCTCCTGAACGCCCAGTCCACTGACACCCCTAACCCCCTTACCCTCCTCCAGCCCCCTCACCCTCCTCAATCCCTGACACCCCCAGTGCCTGACCCTCCCCAGTCCCCTCAGCCCCAGCCCTTCTTTCTGGAAAATGGGGCTTTATTGGTTAGGCCCCATCTCTGCCTCTTTCTAGGGTGCATCCCCAAGACTGCTGGGCCCAGTGAGTTGATATCAAGACACTGCCCTACCCACTCCCAGTCCTCTGACCCTGCCTCCCATTGCATCCCTGGTCGGGAAAGCTTGCTGGGCACCCTAGGAGGGAGCTTGGTGGGCAGTTTGCCTCTCTACTTGGAGTGTCCCTCCAACCTGCTGAGGGTCCTCCCACCTCTGATGTGTGGTGGTTAACCTGTGCCTTTTACAGTCTTCGTGGCTTTTTCTTGGTTACTTACATACAATTGTGTCTAGATTCCTGTATGCAGAAGGTTCCAGGCCTGTGGTTGAGTCCCCAGGACCTCCCCGGTCTCCTCCCTCCCCTGCATGTGTGCAGTCCTCTCCTGTCATTCATGTGGGCAGTCTTCCTAAGCTTGGAAATGGGGGCTGGTCCATTTGCTACCTGCCAGTCCCTCCTGGATGCCCCCTGCCACCTCCCTCATGTCCCTCTTGCTCCTAAATGCTGCTCAGTCTAGTCCAGACTCTCCCATCCACTCAACCCCTGACTGGAAGCCTTTGAGGACAGGATAGGTGGATGTGACTGGAAGCCCCACCCAGTGGGGGAACCTCAGGGTTTCTCCTTGAGGGGAGCAAGGTGGCCTGTGGGGGCCTCCCCAGATGCCAGCTGACCTTGAGACATGTACTCGATCAGATAATGTGTGAAGGTCCACTGGCTGGTGTTAAAGTGAGGACAAGAAAGGTGGATGTGAGAACTCCTGGGGAGAAGCAGGATAGGGTCCTGGCTCTAGTGGGAAGTGGAGGTTTAATGAGGAAGGATAGGCGTGACATTTAGTGAGAATTGCCGAGAGCAGGAGGGAGACACAGGCCCAGTGGGTGACAACAGGGCTGACCTGCTCCAGGATGGACATTTTTGAGCAAGTGGTGCTGAGCAGAGCAGGGGGAGGGGAAGGGAGTGCAGGGCTTCTGGCTCAGGAATGTGAGGCCTGGAGACCAGAGGAGCTGGGCAAGTGGGAGCCACAGCAAGGCCAAAGCAGAAGGGAACGAGGAGTGCTGTGGGTGGCAGTGACTGCATCTGCTTTGAAGAGTGGAATGGGTCATGGACACCACAGGAGATGATGGGCTTGGTGGGGATAACAGAAATGGGAAGCAGAGGGTTCAGCTTCTCTGGGGGAGGTACTTCTCTGTGATGTGGAGGTACTTCTCTGTGATGTCTTGGCTTCCCCAGATAAGGGAGAATGTGGGGAGCTGTAGCAGGGGTTCCCCAACTCCTGGCTCAGGCATCCTAGGGGAGGACAGGCGTGGAGAGAAACATTGTATTGGAGGGGTTGAGAACCCCAGGAGATGACCAGAAGCAATATGACCAGAGGGGTGTGTATCTGTGGTCTGCAGCATAGGGGTATGCATGGGGTGGCTTGGGGGCAGTGTATGGATGGAATGGGAGGGGCTTGGGCATTACATCAAGGAGCCACCCTGAAATGGGGTTGGAGATGCAGACTCTTTGGGTGTGGGGGTGCATGCATGCACCCCAGTGTTCACCATCAGACTGACCCACCCCTGGACCTGTCACTATCTTGTGCTAGTAGCTTCATGAGTCCCACGTCCCCTGGTAGCTCTCTGTCTGGCTGCCCTGGCACACATCACAGATCCCTGTACCCATCAGTTTTACCCCTGAGTCCCGGGAGCTCCTTGTATGCTTGATGTCCAGATGGTTTCTGGGGCCAGGCTTATAGCACTTTTCTTGTCCCTGATGTTGATGCCCTACTCTATGGATCCCCCAATAGAAGGTTCTAGTTCTTTTTTCTTTTTAGCCTTTGGGTTATTATTTCATATGAATTGTGAAAATTTTACCTGTGGTGCATGACTGCCTAGTTGGTGACCCTGGGTTCACTGTGTTTTAGTTTCCCCACCTGTGAACTGGGATGGACCACTTAGACGCCTCTGTCCTGGGGCCTTTGCTTGTCTCAGTAGCCCAGGGTTCCTTTAGAGGACTGGGAGCTTAAATGCAGGGACATAAGCCAACAGAGTTAATGTCCCAGAGGCCACACTGATGGAAAACAATGATTGACGACATGTGAGAGGTTGGAGAGGACAGTGGTCTGAAGAGTTGCTGGTCATATGTGTGGATAACCCCAGCAGGACCTCATTCTCACCCCCTCTTGGGATTCTGGATTTTGGGACTCCATGTAAAGATTTGGGTAGAAAACGGATCCCTTCTCAGCCAGGTGGTCAGGGTCAACCTCAGGGTGACGTGTGTGTGAGGGCGAACTCTGATGAGATGTGACAAGAAGGGCACCTCACCTGGGTGTGCTGGTATGTAATGAGTTGAATGGTGCCCCCCACGCCCAAAGATACATTCCCATCCTAATCCCCAGAGCCTATGATTGGAAAACACATTGCAGATGTGTTTAAATTAAGGATCTCAAGATGAGATCATTCTGGATTATCCAGGTGGGCCTTAAACCCAGTGACAAGTGTCCTCATAAGAGACACACAGAGGAGAGACAGAGAAGATGGCCATGTGACAACAGAAGCGGAGACTAGGGTGATGTGGTCACAAACCCAGGGGTGCTGGAGCCCCCAGAAGCAGGAAGAGGTGGAAAGGACCCTCCCTGGGGCCCTCCAGAGTGAGTGTGGGCCCACCATACCTTGAGTTTGGACATCTGGCCTCCAGCATATGAGAGCATATATTTCCATTGTTTCAAGTCACCTAGTTTGCAGCAGTTTGGATAGCAGTCCCAGGAGACCAGTCTGTCCAGCCTAATCATGAGAAAAATCCCCAACAAACCCCAACTGGAGACCTACTGGACTTGGGCCAGTGCTCCCTCAGACTGCCAGGGACAGAAAAAACCAGGGAAAGATGGAGAAACTGTCTTAGTCAGAAATGTCTAGGGAACGACTAGATGCTATATGGGATCCTGGATGGGGTCCTAGGGCAGAAAGAGGACATTAGTGTTAGAACTGGTGACATGGGAACAAGGCCTGAGGTTGGCTTTAAAGAGCAGAATGAGGGAGAGTCCTCTTCTAATTTCAAGGTGTGGTCTGGACCCCTCAGCTCCCAGGGCCGGGCTTGCGGTGGCCACAGCTGGGGCTGAGAGTGGTTTCTGAACTCAGTGTAGGATGAAGTGGGGCATGGAACCCCAGAACACAGGTTGGCACTTGTGAGAGCAGAAGGGGCTGGCCCTGGCTAAGCACATGTGCCAGCTCCTGCTCTACTTAGCTTTGCAGCCCTCACCCTGTCATCCCCATGCTTCTTTTTTTCTCACAACTTTTTCCTAGCAGTTGTAACACCTGACATTGACATTACGTTATCATTGGCTTTGCCTCCCTCATTCCATCCTGCATTCAGGAGAATGCCTAGCATACAGTAAGTGTTCAGGAAATAAATGTCAGCCAACAGGCTGGAATCTAACGTGTGTCTTCTCTCTCAGGACTTGCTCTGAAGAAACAAACATCTTCAGGGTGGCACTTTTGTGGACGTATAAATTGGATGGCCCCACACAATTAATGTCTTAGATGTATTTCTTAATCTCTCATGGAAAATGTAGCCACACCAAGAGTCTAGAATGTGGAGCAGTGTATGTCTGGGGCCTCTTCTGTGGCATCGACCTGTTTGTTTTGAGTCCATTGACACCTTTATGATGACAGCAGCTCTGTGGTGTGTTTTGAGAATTGCTGAGGACATTCCCAATTTTATTCTGTGTCAAGACTTTTTCAGCTGGTTTAATACATTAAGTCTTCCATAAACTAGCACTCGTCCATCTGTGCCTCCACCCAATAGCCATTGAAACACGGTGCTAACAGAAAAACATCCCTTTCCCCATGGAGCTTACATATTAGCACAGCAGCAGGAAACATGTAAAAGAGCCATTTAGTAAGTATTTTCTGTGGGTTCCATGGTCTCTGTCCCAACTATTTAATTCTACATTCGCAGCACAAAAACAGTAACACAAATGACTGAGCATGGCTGTGTTCCAATAAAACTTTATTTATAAAAATAAGTGGTGGGCTGGTTTGGGTTCCAGGGCCAAGTTTGCTGGCCCCTTCCCGTTAGTGGTTCCTTAGGATCTTTAGAATCAATTTGTCAAGGATTAAAGGAATTTAATGGGAAATTGGTCATCCCAGAGATGCCTGATTGGGGAGAACTAGCAGTTTAAAATATGGAGTATACATGGGAATATGATACCTCTCCCCACTTATTTATTTAGGACACTTTTTAGTGTCCTTACAAAAGTTCTAGTTTTCCTCATTGTATAGCCTTTGCATGTTTATTGCTGAGTTTTTGCTTAGGTGTTCTTTTTTTCCCTGTTTTGAATTTTTTCTCCATTATATTCTAGCTGGTTCTTGCTGGTAAGCTATAGCTTTGGGGGCATATTTGTTTTTACGTGACTTGAATGATTTCTTTCTAAACCTTTTTTAGTGTTCAAATTGTTCAGTTGACTCTGTCTTGGCTCCATGCAATAGACCAGGGGTGTCGAAACTCTGGCTTTCCTGGGTCACATTGGAAGAAGAACTGTCTTGGGCCACACATAAAATACACTTAGCACTAATGATAGCTGATGAGCCAAAAAAAGGTTTGTGCATACTTTTGATAACGTTTTAAGAAAGTTTATGAATTTGTGTTGGGCCACATTCAAAGCCATCCTGGGCCGCATGTGGCCTGTGGGCCTCAGGTTGGACAAGCTTGCAGTAGGCATTTCTGTGACAATGGGAACATTCTTGATCTATTCTCTTCAGTACTAGTCATACGTAGCTACTGAGCACTTAAAACGTGGCCATCACAACTGAGGGCTTGAACCTTTTATTTATTTGAATTTCAATTTAGACTTAAATAGCCCTGTGTGACCAATAGCAACCATGTTGGACAGTGCTGGCTTGGAATTTTAAATTAGATAATGGGGGAGTTCCCTGGTGGTGTAGTGGCTTAGGGCTTCGGCGCTGGAGCTGTCAGCGCTGCGGCCTGGGTTCGATTCCCGGCCAGGGAACTACCCACAAATAAATAAATAAATTAGATAATGGTATGGGCAAATCTTTTCTCTTATTTTCTCATGTTCCTGCCTTACTTTTTTCTGTTCTTACTGCATTTCTGACCCCTAAGGTGTTGTTCCATAACAGCAAGCAGCCTTGGTGCTTTTCACAGTTACATGTGACCATTGAGATTGGTTTCCTGCAAATTCTTTCACAAGGTCTGGAACTTTCTGTCTATCCCTTGTTTGTTAAGTGTTTTCAGAAAGTGTGGGTATGGGGATGTCAAGCACTTTTGCTGGATTTGGCCTTTTATCATGTGACAACTGTCCTATGGAAAGTTTATATGGTTGTCAACCGTCATAGCCCAATTTTGGAGCACATCTGTCACCCCAAAAGGTCCCCACTCCCACCCCAAAAACCAGGCAACCACTGATCCATCTGCTTTCTGTCTCTCTAGTTTTGCTGTTTTTAGAAATTTCATGTAATTGGAATGATCCCATAGGCAGTCTTGGCTCTGGCTTCTTTCCTTTAGTGTAAAGTTTTGGAGGCTCATCTGTGCTGTTGTGCGTCTCAGGGGCTCTTTTCTTTTTAGTGGTGACGTAGAAGTCCTTTCTACTGCCACACGCTGCTGCATGGGTAGACCACCATTTGTCTGTTTACCAGCAATGGGGATGTCGCTGTCTCCAGCGTTTCACTGTAGGAATAATGGTGCCTTAGGCACAGGTCCATGTGGCAGTGCCCTTCCTTTCTCTTAGGTAAATTCCCAGGAGTGAGATGGATGGGTTACAGCTTCTTACATATGACATGATAAAAAAAAAAAAACTGTCACTCAGTCCTCATGGAGCCTTGGTCCTCATAAATGAGTTGGACTGTTCCCCCTTCTCTATTTTCTGGAGAAAATGTGGGTGCAGTGGTGGTATTTCTCTCAAAATACTCACCAGAACCCTTTGTGGGGCCACCTGGGGCTGGGCTTCTCTTTAGTGGAAGATTTTAATGTATGAATTCATTTTCTTAGATTTTCTGTTTCTTCACCAGTCATTTTTGGCAATTTGTGTCCTTCTGTTCCATCTAATTGTCTCAATTTGCTGGCATGAAGTTGTACTACAGCTCTTTTATCTTCTTCACAGTCTGCAGTGAAGTTCCTTCTTTCTTTCCTGATTTTGGAACTGCTCTTTTCTCTCTTGGTCAACCTGGCTGAAGTTTTAGCATCTGATTTTTTTTCCAAAGAGCAACAATTTGGGTTTCATTGGTTTTCTGTTTTCCTGTTCGTGATTTCCTTAACTTCTGCTCCTACTTTTCTGATTTCCTTCTTTCTTTGGGTTTGATTTACTGTTCATTTTCTGGTTGACTTTGGGTCTTCATTTTCTAATGTCCCTTGTGTTCTGTCTGTGAACCCTGTGGTTACTTGGAAGTGTGTCATTCCACTTCCACGTATTTGGGGATTTCTTTTCACATTTTGGCCATTGTGAATTGTGCTGCTGTGCACATGCATGTGCAGGTTTTGTGTGGATGCGTGTTTCTCTGGGGCAGACATCTAGGCATGCAACTGCTGGGTCAGATGGCCGCTCATGTCTGGTCATCTGAGCAACCACCAGACTTCCATGGCAGCCACATACCTGATGTTCCCACAGCCACACATAAGGGTTCTGATTTCTCCACGCTCTCGTCAGCGCGTGTCATGGTTTGTATTTTTAATTCTAGCTGTCCTAGTGAGTGAGGTGGTGCCTCACTGTGATTTTGATTTGCATTTATTGTGTTTTTGGAGAAGGAAGGAGAAGGAGGGTAGAAGACACATGAAGGGGAGGCCCCAGGCTTGGGACTGGGGGCTCTTGTTGGCTAGAGGCAGGAGGGAGCAGAGCACCAAGTGAGCAGGCTTGGTGACTAGAAACTGAAGGCCATGAGGACATCTGGCCAGAGGGGCCAGGTGGGTGGGGCCTGGGGTGGAGGAGTCTTGAAGATGGAAGACACATCTTGGACCTAGTGGCTGTTCCAGTCGCCATGTCTGCCACCAAGGGCACCGTGGGTACATGAGGTCCCTGACTATCCAATGGCTCTGTACAAACACAGGCCAGGCCCAGATGGGTGGGCAAAACCACAGAGATTTGTGTTCTCTTATTTCTGCATAAGTCAGATCAAGGCGTTGCAGGGCTGTGCTACCCCTGGAGGCTGCTGGGTAGGATTCTTCCCTGGGAGCTTCGGTGTCCCTGCGCTTATAGCCACATCATCCCAGTCCCTGCCTCCATTGTCACATGGCCTTTCCCTTTTCTTATAAGCACAACTGATATTGGATCAGGGCCACCCCACTCCAGTGTGACCTCATTTTAACTCATTACATCTATTTCTAGATGGGATCTTATTCTAACTTCCTAGGTGGATGTGCATTTTAGAGGACACTACTCACTCCATTACATTTGGTTTCCCACATGGCCTTCTGTCTCTGGTCTGGCCCTCGGGGTCAGGTCTAGTCCTAGACCAGGCTGTGGATGAGATGAGGGCCTAGCAGAGCTGGGGGACATGTGTCCTGTGACAGAGGAGGAGTTAGGGGCTGGGAACAGAGAGGTTTTTTTCATGGGGAGAGTAGAGGATGGCCCAGCTTGGGTTGTGCCGGGAGCTGTGGGAAGGGTCCCCCAGGCATTGGTCAGAGCCCTGAGGTGCAGTGTGGGGCTGGCTCTGTCCCACCTGCCGATGTCTGCTGACTCTGAAGGTTTCCAAGTAGGGTGGCTGCTCAGAACCCTGCATTTATCACAGTGGGGTTGCCGAGAAGGGGTGTAATACAGGGGCTTCGCAAATGTGGGCACAGGTGCTCTGCAGTGGGCAGGGCAATAGCCCTGAGTCATTTCTGCTTCCCTGGGGACAGGCCACTGTGGAGTGAGCCTTGGGGACTGAAGGTGGACAGCACAGAGCAGGTGGTCCCATCTTGAGTGTGGTCACTATGGAATCCCCCCACAATTCTGGATGGGACCAACAGGAGGGTTCAGTGCTGAGGTAAGGCTGAGGGCTCCTCATTGCTTGTCCTCACCCACTGGGCATTCCTGCTCTTATATAGCTGAAGAGGACCCAGACAGGTGGGCCTGAGTGGATGAGTCACTCCTGGCAGAACCCACAGGTCTCACAGCCACTGCTTCCTAACATTTCCCTATGTTCATTTCATTCCCTTGGCCTCGACACCCTTCTCCACAGACTCAGCCTGGATCAGATGTCCGTGCCAGGCCTGCCCTGGCCCTTGCTCCCCTCACGGCCCTGCATTCTCTTCTTCCTACCCCACTGTCAGGTGTCTGCACCCCTCCAAGAAGGTGGGGGCCCCAGTGCCCGAAGCCTGAGCACAGGGCAGGTGTGTGTAGAGCGAGCAAGTGAGCGAGTGAGTGAATGAATGAACAAGTGAGTAGGTGAGTAGAGATGGGTGGATAGATAAATGAACTAAGGATGTTCTGGGTACGACGTCTGTTGTTGGGGTCGTTGGTAGAAGAATTGCTGCTGCAGTGCTTCCTGGGGTCTCCGATGGGGGAGTGTCAGGTGGGGACACCCACCTCACACCCCCACCCCACTTCTCACAGCCCCAGGCTTAGGTGATAGGGACAGGCAGGGCCACACAGAGGATAACCAGGCCTTCTCTTCATGCCAGGTTCGTGCTGGCTGTGGGCAGTGCTGTCTTCGATGCCATGTTCAATGGGGGCATGGCCACCACGTCCACTGAGATAGAGCTGCCCGATGTGGAGCCGGCCGCCTTCCTTGCGCTGCTTAAGTAAGTCCTGCGGGGCCTCACCACCAAGGAGGCGGGATGGATGGCCCAATGGTTTACCATATTGGGAAAAAAGATGGGGCTCAGGGAGAAAATAAAGACTCTGGTGACATTACCTCCAGAGCCCTGGCTCCCTGAAGTTTCCAGAACTTGCTTCTGCAGTGAGGGGGGCCTCTGAAAGCCCCCACCCTATTTTAATTTTTGTGTTTTTAATTGAGATATAATCCATATACCATACAATTCAGTCATTTGAAGTGTACAATTCAGTGGTTTTTAATATATTCACACGTCTGTCTAGTTCCAGAACCTTCCATCATCCCAGAAAGGAGACCCCCGTCCCTATCAGCAGTCACCTCCATCCCTCTCCCCAGTCCTCGACAACCACTAACCCACTTCATGTCTCTGAGGATTTGCCTGTTCTGGACATTTCACATCAATGGAATCACACACCGTGTGGCCTTGTGTGTCTGGCTTGTTTCACTGGGCACCATTTTCGAGGCCCATCCACATTGTATGTAGCATATATATGAGCCCTCTCATTGTGATCCTATGTAGTTGACAGAAGTTAAAGAAGTAGCATAAGGTAAGGATTTTATATGCCTGTTATTCTTTCTTTTTAAGTTTCAAAATGTTTTCTCCAGTATAGTGAATGCCCAGGTAGGGGGCTGTCCCGCAGTTGCAGGGAATGGAGCCAAGGTGGTTGAGGGGAGGAGGGGTGAAGCTTGGGCGGTGATCATGGGCAGCACGGGCTCGCGTGGAGGCCAAGGCTCTGGCTGTCTGGTGGGGTGAGCTCTTGAGAACGTCCACACTGCCCTCCTTGACCATCTGGCTCCCAGCAACACTGGGTGTAAATTGTGGGTAACTTTAAAGATGATCCCAAACAATTAAAACCTCTCTTGAAACGCAGTTTATTTTTTCCCTCCTGATGATCAAAATGGCACAGGCTCACACACACACAGTTAATACCAGAAGCATAAAGAATAAAGTGGGGCTAACCCTGCTCCCCCTCAGCCAGTCAGGATACCATCCCAGCAGGTCCCTCTCGGCTCGTGTCCCGTGTATGTAATATGCTCACAGCCCCACCTTTCACCCCACTGTGTCCTTATGCCCTCTTCTCAGTGATGTTCACAATTTGTTGTTGAGTCTAATTTTGTTCTAGTTGGTTCCATCTGTGTATGCACCATAACCCTTGACTCTGTCTAATGTTGTTGGGTGATGTGGCTGTCCCTTGTGTCCTCTAGGTCACAACAATACTCTGAGGAACAGCTCCTTTATTCATCTCTATGTACCTTCTCAGATGGTTCCCTTAGTCCAAGGCTGGTTAGTGGATGCTTCTTGTCTCTACTAGTCCCCTCTGCCATTGTGACTGCAGAAGCAGTCAAAACAGTTTGTAAATTATGGGCAGGGCTGTGTGCCAATAAAACTTTATTTACAAAAACAGGCGACAACCCACAAGTAGATGTCACTTCATACTTACTAGAACAGCTGTTACTGAAATTTAAAAGAAAACGGAAATGACAGGAGTTAGCAAGGACGTAGAGAAATTGGGATCCTCGTGCACGACTTGGGGGGATATGAAATAGGGCAGCCACCATGGGAAACAGGATGCTGGTTCCTGAAATAGTTAAACATGGAATTACCATATGACTCAGCAGTCCCACGGGTATTTACCTGAGAGAATGGAAAGCAGGGACTCAAAACAGACACCTGCACATAACTGCACAGCAGTAGGAATCACAGTGGCCAAAGGAAACACAGCCCCAGTGACCATCAGTGGGTGATGGACGAACACAACGTGGTCCATCTGCACACTGGAATAGTACAAAAGACACTCTGACACCTGCTATGACATGGACGGACCTGGAGGACATTATCCTGAGTGACATAAACCAGACACACAAGGACAAACATGGTGTGATTCCCCTTACAGAAGGTCCCCAGAGGAGTCAGATTCACAGCGACATAGATTAGATGGTGGGGGCCAGGGGTGGGGGGTAGGAATTAGTGTTTAATGGGGGACAGAATATTAGTTTGGGAAGATGTAAAGTTCTGGAGGTGGGTGGTGGGGATTGCACAGTATGAATGGACTTAATGGCACTGAGTTGTGCACTAAAACTGGGGAAGATGGTAAAGTTTGTGTTATGTGCATTTTACCGTCAGTTAGAAAACGGCGATATCCATAAAAAAGATCTAAGACAAAGACAGGCGACAGGCTGCAGTTTGTTAAACCCTGCCTTAATACACCCTGGCTCTGCCTGGGTTTTGATAAATACTGCTGGTTTGCCCTCCTGAGAGGGTTGACATTATCACCCAAGGTGTGTGAGGACCTCACCTGTCCGTCTGCACATATCCGGGGCTGTCCCCATTATAGGGTCCCCCATGCACTGCTGACATTGGGACAGGTCTCTGTAGGGGGCAGTTCTGGGTGCTGTGGGGTATGGAGTAGCACCCTTGGCCTCCTGGGGTCCAGGGTCTCTCTGACCCCACTGGACTCCAGCTGCTTGGCTGTGTTTGAGCTCCTGGCCCACACAGGGTCCTGGACCCAGGAAGGGGGCACCCCCATCCTGGGCTACTTAGTTCTGCACCCCCACCCACTATTGTTTTTACCACCTCAACTTCTGATCCACATTTGGAGTCAGGCAATGGTGTTAGTATCTGTGATTCAAACTGGCACTTCCGGTTCCATGATTTGCCCAGACCTCATTGACCTTTGCCATCAGGCCTGCTGTTGCAGGTCAGGCAGTGGGAAACATCCCTGTCTCCCCGGCAAACCCGTGGTAGCCTCCAGCACTGGTGCTCCTGCGTGGGAAAGGAGCAGGCCTGCAGTGTATACGTTTTCTTTGTTGGAAAGTGGGTGGTTTAGCCTCTCACAGGTTTTCACTGGTAACGGCCTTTGCTGGGTCCTATCTACAGGTAAGAAGACAACAGGTGCTGGTTCTGGAATGTTCCTCAAGGCTGACCCATGGGGTAGGGGCTGGTGCAGGTTCCTGCCTGGGGTCTCATGGGCTGAGTGGAGCCGTGGTCACTGCCTCATGGCCACTGGCCTCCCACCCCAGGTTTCTGTACTCAGATGAGGTTCAGATCGGCCCGGAGACGGTCATGACCACACTATACACCGCCAAGAAGTATGCGGTGCCCGCGCTTGAGGCCCACTGCGTTGAGTTCCTAAAGAAGAACCTGCGCGCCGACAATGCGTTCATGCTGCTGACACAGGTGCGGGGGCAGTGCCCCCCAAGAGTGCGGGGTTTGGGGGGCACTGGGTGAGGGTTTGGGTGGGTGGGCAAAGGTGGGATTGGGGCAAGACAAGCAAAGGCACAGGGCATGGGAGGAAGGGCACCCACTGGTGGATGAGGTTTCTGAGCTTTTGACTCCCCTTAGATTTTGTGCCAGGGAGAGTGCCCCCCCCCCCCCGCCCGCCCTGCCATGGTGGCCCCCCTGAGTTTTCTGGGTGAGTTTCTAGGCCTCCTTGACAGCTTGTCGCTGTTCATTTGGCTACAGGTTTCTGGCTGGCTCTGATGCCCTTTTTCAAGCAGGACTCAGGTGTGGAAAGAAAGACATTTGTCTTTGTTTCTTTGACTAGGTCCCTTTCGAGTTCTGTGTGGTCAGCTGGGTTGTGCTGGGTTTGATGGGCTGTGGGCATTGTTAGGCCAGGAAGATACCTGGGCACAGGTGGGTGTGGAGGGTACCTGCTCCTGGGTGGGTCACAGTCCCTCCCCCACAGACGAGTTGGATTTGCACACTCCTTGCTGAGGTGGCACCTGGGCCTTGGGCCCTGACTGGCCACTCACTGAGTCGCTATAAAGGGCCATAGCTGGGACTGTCATGTGGGGACTGCCTCCAGCCACCTGCTGAGAGCTATGGCCACGTGGGGTATCTTAGCCAGGCCCCAGGCACAGTGCATGCCAGGGGGTTATAGGTCTCGCCATCCTCCCAGCTTCCTGGGCAGCATGAATGAAAATCTTCTCTCCTCCCTGGCTCACCTTGTGTGCGGGTTCCCGATATAGCAGTCTCAGGGGCTCAGGCTTCCGTGTCCCACTGGTCATTCATGGCCCTCTCCCCAGGGCTCCTGCCTGACTTAAGGGGAACTGGGAGTGCCTTCCCAGGGCCAACCCTGTCTGCTGTCCCTGCCTCCACCCCTGAACTGCTAGATGCCAGCCAGAGCTGGTCCTTCTTCACCGGACCCCCACCCCAGCCAGTGGTTTTACTGCAAATCAGTGAACTTGGAGGAAAGTCTCACCAGCCCCTTGGGCTGACACCCTGCAGGCCCCAAGACGTGAAATTCATGACAAGTTTTAAACCAGGGGATCCGGGTTGAGGCCTGTCTCGGGGCTGGGTGATGACCCACTGTCTCTTGCAGGCCCGGCTATTCGATGAACCGCAGCTCGCAAGCCTGTGCCTAGAGAACATCGACAAAAATACAGCCGATGCCATCACTGCGGAGGGCTTCACGGATATCGACTTGGGTAAGGCTGGCGGGGCTCTGGGGGAGTTCACCTCATATCCTAGCGCCCACCATCCTCAGGCAGGGTCGGCACCCTCCTCCTGCTCAGGAGCAGGTGGTCCGTGTTTTCAGCCTTGCTGGTCACGGGGCTTCTGCCTGGTCCACCCCACTCTGCGGCTGTTGGTGACAGGATGCAGATGGGCATGGTGCGAGCTGGCGAACCTCATTTGCCAACATAGGCAAAGGCTTGTGCGGTGTGCTGGTGACTCTTGGCTGTGACCACAGTGTCCATGTTGACAGGGACCCCTGTCCCCTGCAGACACGCTGGTGGCCGTCCTAGAGCGGGACACACTGGGCATCCGCGAGGTGCGCCTGTTCAATGCTGTTGTCCGCTGGTCTGAGGCTGAGTGTCAGCGGCAGCAGCTGCAGGTGACGCCCGAGAACAAGCGGAAGGTCCTGGGCAAGGCGCTGGCCCTCATCCGCTTCCCGCTGATGACCATCGAGGAGTTTGCTGCAGGTAATAGTCAGGGGGGCCGTGGGGCCACTCGGGAAGAGTGTGACCCCTAGGGACCCTGCATATGACTCAGTTGTGTGTCCTACCGGGTCCGGCACTTAGCCATGTGTCGGCCTGAGAGCCCCTGCCAGGAACACAAGTGTGCTCCTCTGTGCTGATGACACACGCACCATGTTGACGGGAAGCTGGATTGTACACAGACGTATAAGATGGAACTACCCACAGATGCCATCTGTCTGTCCCGTGTCTCGACGTCTCCCTTCCTCATGTCCCCCACGTGTACCAGCCACTGAGGGTCCCTGCCTTGGGCTCCTGTCCTGGGGGCTGAACTCCGGCTTCAGTGCCCTTGACGAGCCTATGAAGGGGTAGGAAGTGGCCTGAGTTGCAGGGACCCCTGCAGGGCCTGGGGTCCAGGCCGTGCCACTCACCCTTTGTGCACCCCCATATTCTGGGGCCATGTGAGCAGCAGTGGCTGACTTGGAACCCCTTCTCCTAGGGCTGGGCCTCCCCCAGTGTCAGTTTCATGGCTGGTGCCTACCTAGGCCCTGGAGCCAAACAGGCCCAGAGGGTCTGGATAGGTAGGGCTCTGGCCATACCTGCTGTTCTGTCTTTCCGGGGTCCACACTATCCCTGCTCTTGCCCTGGCTCACGGTCACCAGATTTAGTAACAAGAGCAAATAAATAATTGAGTCTGTGTCTCCCACACACTGGCTGGGACAGACTTACCCTACAGATGTGTCCTCTTGTTCCGAAAGTCGGGTTTGACCAGCTGTCCTGCACGTCATCTGGCAATCCACAGTTAGATCAGTGCTGAGGTGACACCTCAGAGAATGTCGCTGTGTAACAAGGATCACGTGGACCCGGCCCTTCTCTGTGGGGGACCGTCCTGGGCACTGTGGGGTGCTGAGCAACATCTGTGCCCCCATTCACTCGAAGCCAGGAGCACTTCCAGTCATGACAACCACAGATGTCCAGAAAAGGCCCAGCATCCCCTGGGGGTCCAGGGCCTCCCCCATTGAAGACATGGGTACAGCATTGGACTGTCTTGTGCTAAGACATCTACAGGGGCTTTGCTGGGCCCTCCCTCTCCAGCCTGGCTTTCACGCCTAAAACTGTTCTCCTTGAGGTCCTCCAGCCCAGCTGGCTGCCAAACATCCCCGGGGTCCAAGGCCCCTGTGACATGGCTCACCTGGCCCACCTGCTCAGTTTGAAAGCACCAGGAAGGACAGTGTGTATGTCCCCTGGGTTTGAGTTGGGCCTTTTGGCCCTGTGTGATGGGTTCCACAAGGCTTTAGGCCTTTGATCACTCTGTTTTAGGGAATTCCCCAGCTTGTTATGTTTCATTTGAAAATGCAAGTGGAAAGAAGTCTGAACCCCACCTAGCTCCATGTGTCATGGTTGAGGTCTGATGTATTTTTCTTTCTGCATTTTCTATGCAGAGATTAAAAACAACAATGGTCAACATTCTGCATTCAACTTTGTACCTTCCTTATTCACTGACTCCATAGCCGCCTCCTGTCCTGTTATGAGGGCTCTGTTGTGTTGCGCTGTGGCAGCTGTTTGAGTGATGCTGTGGCCTTCTGTGGAAATGGGTTTGCAGTTGGTGAATGAGTGATTCTTGTGAAGCATGAGGCCTGTGTCCTGCGTTCTGTCCCTGGGGGCGTGCGTCAGGGCCCTCGGCTCCCACTTACGCTGTTGCCAGCAGCCTCAGGCCCTGCCTGTCCTCACTTGTGTTGCTGTCACATCTCTGTATCTGGGTTCTTCTTCCTCAGCTCCTGCCTGGAAGTCATCCCTTGACTGCTGATGCCCACATGCTCTGTCATCTAGGGGTAGACCTGAGGGGTGGTTCCTAGTGCAGGCAAGGAGACCTGGGACATAAAGGGGGATTTTGCCCAATGAGCCAGTGAATCTGAGCGTCAGCCCATCTGTGTTGGACTCCTGCCCAAATGCTGGGGCAGAAGGGCTGTTCCGCCTCTGTGCTGCAGAAAATCCTGTTATCTCTGAGATGCTGCGAACTTGAGATGACTGTGCATTCTGGTGTCTTCTGTGCCCCAGGCTTCACCCCAGACGTCCCTACCCTGCGCCCTCCTCAGCCTCAGGCTAGACCCTACCCTGGCCCGACCCACCCCCCCTGTGCCCGCAGGGCCTGCACAGTCGGGCATCCTCATGGACCGTGAGGTGGTCAGCCTCTTCCTGCATTTCACCGTCAACCCCAAGCCTCGAGTGGACTTCATTGACCGGCCACGCTGCTGCCTCCGTGGCAAGGAGTGCAGCATCAACCGCTTCCAGCAGGTGGAGAGCCGCTGGGGCTACAGCGGCACCAGCGATCGTATCAGGTGGGCAAGGGGACAGGGTGGGCTTCAGGGAGTGGGTGAGGTGCAGGCAGCCAGTACAGCTGCTAGGGGCTTTGGGAGGGGTCTTCCTGCAGCCAAGTAGGCCTTGCCCTGGGAGGTCTTCAGACCCCAGCACAGGGAAGGTGGAAGCCCCTGTGGGGCTCCCTCACCTGTGTTCTCTCGGCTGGTTGTGGGGTTGTCTGGAAGTCAGCACCTTGCTCCTATCCATCAGGTTCTCGGTCAACAAACGCATATTCGTGGTTGGCTTTGGGCTTTATGGCTCCATCCACGGGCCCACCGATTACCAAGTGAACATTCAGGTACCCTCCCACCTTCGCCCTGCCCCTGCCATCTCAGGCCCCACCCTCAGACTCCACCCCATGTCCCACCCCTCCATGTCCCCCTTTCCATTCCACCCTACCCTTCTAAGATTCCACCCTCAGATGCCCCCCATTCCTCCCCTGCTAGGATCTGTTCCGTGTCACGTCTCATAGTGGAGGGAATGTTCTAGAGCTTGTGAGGACTATGACCCCCCACTCTATGAGCCTCCTTGTGTGTCACAGGCTAGACTGCACACTGCCGGGCCTGGGGTGGGGCTCAGGCCTCCATCAGGCCTCTGTGGGGTTCCCTGGGTGGAGGCAGGGGGCCTGGAGGCCAAGGGTGAGTGGGCCTGGCTCCTGCCCCCCCCACCCCCAGATTATCCACACGGACAGCAACACGGTCCTAGGCCAGAACGACACGGGCTTCAGCTGTGATGGCTCCGCCAGCACCTTCCGGGTCATGTTCAAGGAGCCCGTGGAGGTGCTGCCCAACGTCAACTACACAGCCTGTGCCACGCTCAAGGTGTGCCTGACCCTTACTCTACCCCACATAGAACCCTGACCCTGAAGTGAACTGATCCCTGAGCCTTACCCAGGACCCCAGATGCATTCAATGAACCCTATCTATCCAGGACCCCAACCCTGACATCTGACCCCAACTCTGATCCCTGTACCCTACCCAGGACCCTGACTCTCACATCTGATCCCGACTGGTCCCTGCACAGTAACTAGGACCTCAACCCTGACCCCTAACCTGACCTTAACTGATCCCTGAACCCTACCCAGGAACCTGCCCCTGATTCCTGACCCCTCTCCAGGGCCTGGTCTTGAACCCCAACCCACATGCCCTCACTCTCCTGCAGTGGTGTGAGACTGGGAGGGGTGGCCATTTGGTGTGAGTGTGGAGGGTCTGCCATGGTGAGGTCCCCTTTGGGTGGGGCTATGCTGCCCTTCACCCAATTGGGGCCCCAGTGTCCTGACCACACTGTGGCCCCAAACTCACAGGGCCCGGATTCCCACTACGGCACCAAAGGCCTGCGCAAGGTGACCCACGAATCACCCACAACAGGGGCCAAGACATGCTTCACCTTCTGCTATGCGGCAGGGAACAACAATGGCACGTCCGTGGAGGATGGCCAGATTCCCGAGGTGATTTTCTACACCTAGGCACCCAGGCCCCAGCGTGGCTGTGAGGATGGCAGCCTGAAGGCACCTGAGAAAAGTAGGCTGCCCCATGTCCCACACCAGCCCAGCAGGCCCCAGGCCGTGCCACGCCAACCACGTTTCTGGGCACCTCCGCTTTGGTGAGCGTGGCTGCCTGTTGAGAGGAGCTGGGAGGGGCTGGGCAGGTAGAGTTGTGTGAGACAATCCCTCAGGACTGGGGACAGGGCTGGCCTGACCCCACCCAAGCTGAGGTCAGCCAGTTCCCTGGGCCGCCTGAGCAGCTGCCTGACGGTAGTGTTGTGCAGGCTATCGTCTCATTTGTGTAACTGCATATGGCAATGCATCTCGAATTTCCATTTCTCTGGTAGGAGACAGTGTGTGGGGGCACCCCATGTGTGTTGGTTGGGGTCTTATGTTCCTTTCATTCTGGTTTGTTCACGGGGGATACTCAGGCCACCCTGACACCGGTCCCCAGGATGTAGGCCTGAGTCCTGGGTGGTAGGACTCATGGGGGAGCTTGCACCGCTTTGAGGTCCTATAGGCTGACTTCCGCCAGGCCCCATCCCAGTCTCTCTGGACAGGCCCCTCTGGCTCTGCAGCCTAGGGCACAGGCCTCTCACCCATCTGCCATGGTGGCCATGTCCCCACTGGCCCATGGGATACAATGGGCACTGCCCACCTGTACATACTGTATCCCTGTCCCACCTGCCCCCAAGTGAGCACACTACCCAGAGATGCTGAAGGGCATAGCCGCTCCCGACCCCCAGGCCCTTCCCATGTGTTTCTCTGCCCTAGTAATTCCTTCTGGAACCTGTGTCCTTCCCAAAGCCATGGAAGGTGTGCCCTCCCCACACCATACCCCCATATGATTTTTTTAAATAAAGGAAAACAAAACTAACCTCATCTGCTTGCTTCTTCTGTTGGAGCTGGCAGGACCCTGGCAGCTCTGGGGCCTAGCCCTGTGCTCTCTGCGGATATTTCCACCACTATAAGAGAGGGGCCTGGGATCCCTGCCTGCATCTGGAATCACTGTCTCCCAACACAGGCTCCCACACAGCCCCTCCCCGTGCCCTCAGTCTTGCACATGCAACCTCTGGGGCCCCGTCCTGCCCCTGCTGTGCAGCAGTGTGGGATCCCAGGTAGGTAGGAAGCATGGCCACAGCTACCAGCAGGGGAGGCCACCCAGTAGGAGCCCCTTAGAGCCTCCTGGCACTTTCTGGAGTGTCAGCAAGGACCCTACTGCAATGAGCTGTGTAGGGATCTTATGGGCTCCACCCTCAGAAGTGCTCAGCTTGGTCCCCAGGCTATACCTGTGCAGGGGTGGGTAACCCGACCTGGGCCCTTGCCAGTCACTGCTAGTTGTGGACAATGTCCAGCATCCAATTAAAAATCATAAAACATGCTAAGAAATAGACATGCAAAGTGAGAGAAAAAAATAGAAAACAGAAACAGACCCACACATTATTTCAGAAATTGGGAGTTATTAGAGTATTTATATATTCAAGACAGTAGAAGAAAGGAAGAACAAAATAGATATGATTATGGAGAATTTCAGGAGTTGGAATTGACATTTTACCACTGAAAAATTACAGTATCTGTGATGAGGAACTCAGTGGCCAGGCAGGGCAACAGAAGAACAGGATTAGTGAACTAGAAAACAGGGCAATGAAAAATACCCAAAGTCAGGCACAACAAGTAAGAAGAATGGAAAACAGCAAAGCACAGAAGAGAAGGACATAAAGGGCCTGGCACCTGTTGGTAGTTGTCCCAGAGGAGGGGTGGGAGAATGGGGCCCAGGCTATACATGAAGAGATGGTGGCTAAGAACGTCCCAAAGTTAACCAAGACATCAATCCACATATTTACAAATCTCAGTGACCCGAAGTGAAATTAAAAAACAAAAACAACCAAAGCAGGAAAAAACACATTCAAACTGCTGAAACCCAAAGGAAAAGATCTTCTTCTTTTTTTTTTTTTTTAATATGGGTAGTTTCCTGGCTGTGAATCAAACCCAGGCCGCAACGTTGACAGCGCCAAAGCCTTAGCCACTACACCAC
This sequence comes from Lyroderma lyra, assembly GCA_004026885.1. NCBI lineage: Eukaryota > Metazoa > Chordata > Mammalia > Chiroptera > Megadermatidae > Lyroderma > Lyroderma lyra. The sequence goes on from PVJL010002927.1 coordinate 118,867, forward strand.
CAGGGAACTCCCAGGAAAAGATCTTAAAAGCATCTAGGATAAAGTAACAGTTGTCTCCCCTTATCTGTGTGGGACCGGTCCCAAGATCCCCTGTGGATGTCTGAAATCTTGGATGGTACCAAACCCTACCCTATATACTCTGTTTTTTTTCTAAACATAACAAACCTATGATGAAATTTAATCATAAATTATACACAGTAAGGGATTAATAATAACTGGGAGTAAAACAGAACAATTGTAACAATACACTGTAGTAAAAGTAATGTAAATGTGGCATTACTGAGTAAAGGGGGATGTGAATATATCCAGGGCAGGGCGGAGGACAGCGAGATTAACTTGTGCTGCACAGAATGGTGCACATTTAAAATTTATGAATCATTTCTGAACTTCCATATAATATTTTTGGACCACAGGTAACTGAAACCGTGGATAAGAGGGGACTACTGTACTACCAAACTCGAATTCTATGCCCTTCAAAAATGAAAGTAAAGACAAAAGACAGAGTCAAAAGAAAATGAACAGCAAGATGGCAGACAAACTCAACTCTATCAGTAATCACATTAACTGTAAACAGATTTAAACACTCCAATTAAAGGATAAAGATTGTCAGGCTGGATGTAAAAACAACCAAATTGCTAACAAGTCTCGATTTAGTTATAAAGACTGAGAATAAAAGATGAAAAAAGTTACACTGTACAAACACTAACTAAAAGAAAGTCGGTATGCCTATATCAGAAGGCTTTAAAGGCGGGGCTCCCTGGTGGTGCAGTGGCTAGTCTTCAGTGTTCTCAACACTGTGGCCTGGGTTCGATTCCCAGTCAGGCAGCTACCCAGCTGCACCCCCCCCCCCCCCCCCCCCAAAAAAAAGACTTTAAGGCAGTAAGTTAGTAACAGTTAAGGACATTTCACAATGATAAAAGGGTCAATTCAATAGGAATATAATAGCCCCAAATATTATGCACCACAGCGTAAGTTCAGAACATTCCAGTCAAGAGCTCTAGACAGGACAAAAATGAGCACTTGGCAAATCTGTAATCATAGTTGTAGATTAACACCTGTCTCCTTAAGTGACAGAACAAGCAGACGAAGGAAATCAGGAAGCGTCTATGATTTGAACATGAACAACAAATCAGACCTAATGGACACACATAGGAGACCACACCTAACAGTGGCATCACGCATGTTCACACGTTGCTCTCAAGTGCACAGGAAACAAGGGCCAAATAGGTCATGTTCGCATCATAATGCAATTCTAGACAAAAGCAATTTATCTCACAGTTATGTGGCACCAAACTGGGAATCAACCATGGAAGCCAACAAAAATCCCCAAATGCCTGGTAATCAAGAAACACTTTTACTTCATTTCCCCAGCCAGGGAACTACCCCCGCCCAAAAAAGAGAAAAAAAAGAAAAAGAAAAGAAACACTTTTACATAAACAGGGTTACAAAAAAGAAACCATATGGAAATTAGGAATTACTTGGAACTGAGTGATACTGCAATTACAATACACCAAAATTTGAGGATCCTGCTAAAGCAGAATTGAGGGGAAATTTACACTTTATGCATGGGTTGGAAAAGATTTAAAATCTATGGTAGAAGTTT